>PVKA01001111.1:0-158533 GCA_004027165.1 Ctenomys sociabilis | reverse complement strand
ACTCGTAGTGATCCTCTTATTTTCAGCCTCCCAAGTCCTGGGATTGCAGGCATGAGCCACCACTCCTAGTCTCAGTGGCTGCCTCAGCGTGCCCCAGGGGCAAGGCTGGCATGGCATGGCAAGGATTCAACCTCCGTTTCCTAGCACATGTCTAAGCAGGCACTTTAGTCTGCTGAGCTATTTGGCCAGCACTTGCTCTGCCTTTAAAAAATAGCTGCCTTCATTTTCAACACATATTGACAAAGCCTTTCTTTGTCCAGTCTTTCATGAGTGCTAATCACATGTATGTTTAAGGTTGTTTATTACCTTAAAGTGCTTGAGGACGGGGTCGGGATTCTAATTCCCTGATTCATGCAGATGCATTGTGTTTGGAGAGCACTGACGACATAAGCCACGGCTGAAGCACCTGAACACTGCTCCCTACCAGGAGGCAGCTGTGAGGAGCACTTAGAAAATGCCCAGGGTGGGTGCACCACGGGAGGCTTCTGTTACTATAACCACCGCACTGCATTCCAGGGGCTTTTTCCTGTCTTCCTCCCTTCTTGAGCTCTCTAAGGAAAGAGGTGTTGTATTGGCCCCTGGGTGCTCATTGCTTAGCATGGTGCTGAGCAGATAGGGAGTGCTTTGTTCATGTTGATGAACGCAGGAGGGTTTGAGGGTGGTGATGGGAGTGATCGGAGCAGTTAGAGTTTCCAATTCAGAAGTTCCTTCCACTTGCCAGATGTGTTATCTTATTTGAGATGCATTGTGTTGAGAGAATGGTCCATGAGGGGCTTTAGCAGAAAGACTATGCCAACTCTTGAAGCAATACTATTAAGCAGTGTCTTGTTGCCTCTTTGGAGAAGGGGCCTCCCTTTTCTGAGAATCTCAGTCTGCCCAAGAGAATGTAACTACTGAGTATCTTTCTGTGCCAAAGTTCTCTGAAAACATTTTCAGTGAAAGACGAGGCATAAATATTTTTGGCTTTGTGGGCCATGTGGGCTCTTTCATAGTTACTCACCCCCCCCCCGTGATGGCATGAAAGGAGCCTTAGATACTATAAACAAATGATATAAGTATCTTCTAATAAGACTTCATTTTCAGATGACATCCTGGGTTTTCGAGATGGTTTGTAAGTTGCTGGTCCCAGGCCTACCTTGCAATCTTAAAGTCTTGTGAAGGTCGGCCACATACTTTGTTTTTCTTATCTGCCATTGTCGAAAATGGATAAAACAAATGATCACTAAGTGATCACTGCCTATTTCCTAGGATTGTGGGATCAGATTCACTTTTTGATTCATGTTCAGAAAGGCTAAAACACTTTCAAAAATCTTCAGCCCTTGATAGTTCACTTTCTCAAGGTTATCTCAGTCCTGAGCTTTTAAATCCAGAGAAGGTCCTTTCAATACATCTATAAAAGAACAGTCAGAAGAATCAACAATCAGACTATCCAAAACATGAATATATTGCTCCTCATTAAGCATCTTAGAGCAGGACAGTCAAGGAGTCACACTACAAAATGCAGAGAACTTCTAATGACTTGAACATTCAGTATTATCATTCTTAGATGCCTTTCAACCACCCCAAAACTAGCTTGGGACAATTGGCTGCCTTCACCAGGTAGCCCTAAAGGTGCCCCAATCTGCTATGTTCTTTTTTTTATTCAAATATAAACTCAAATGTTTTTTTGCACCTCTTGCAGATCCCTTCTTATTGCCTCTGCACACCTACATTACTGTTTCTCCTCTTACGTGCCATGCTAGTTGCCAGACATTTCCCCCCGCAGAAAGAGTCCCTCTCTAATTGGAAGAGGATGACATGTCAAGTGTTTCCCCACATTGTGTATAGTGCTCTTACCAGCAGTGGGTATCCATATTCCATTCGTTCATGAAATCCAAAGCTGAAGCAAACAGAGATTGCACTGATACAATACCGCTTTGTTGACTCTGGATAAAGTTGAATCTGATTCTCAGGTCTCAGCCCACTGAGAGTCTCTACTAGAGTTTCTAAACACTTGTCCAGTGCACAGCTTCTGTCTCTAGAAGTGAAAGATCTGAAACTTAGTAAGAAAGGATTGGTTTGTTTGACATGAAATTAATATTTTCAAAGTAGGACTAGGCATCAGGTTTATAAATTTTTAGAACTAAAGAGATCAGCTTTGGTCAAGTTTTGTAGCTATAAAGTTACTAGGCATTGTTATTACTCTTATTGCCTTGAATAACACTACATGGCTCATTGATTAATGCTTTTAATAAATTACTGCATGCCTTAGTCCTGTGAACATATAATTCTAACAACAATTTCTGTAGTGGTTCTTAAAGTGGGGTGTCAATGGGAGGGCGAGGAGCCCAGAAGAAGCTGGGCAGATGCCTTTTCTTCCTAGTGTGGTAAAGGACTTGGTTCCAGAGGGCTGATGTTGTAAGAAAAGGGATGGAATTTCATGCAAAGAGAAGCATTTCATTCTGTGATCTTGTCTGTTGTTCAAGCTTGCCTCATCTCTTGAGACATATGTTTCTTGTAATAATGTCAGATGCTTATGTAAGTCTTGATGTTTTTCAAAGTATTGTTATATATCATAATATCCTTTGATTCTTGCCAAGAAAGCACTAACTGTAGTGCACCCATGGAGCTGTATGTTATCTTCAAAGGCTCAGTGACAGCTGAGCTGGCTGGCTTACCCTCCCTACTGCGACTCAGGATAAGTCCTGCACCCTCACAGACATGTGCACAGGTGCACAGGTGCACAGGTGCACACGTGCCCCAGGCCTTTACTGTTTCTCCCCAGCTTCTCCTCCTTTCCATTCTCCCTCCCCCACCTCACCCCTCCCCCTCTCCTTCCCTTTTCCTTCTCCTCCTCCTTCCCCCTCTTCTTCTCTGCCTCCCCATCTCCCCCCCTCTACTCTCTCTTGCTTTTTCCATTCCTCTTTCCTCCTTTCCTCTCTCTCCTCCATCCTTTCCTTCTCTTTTTCCTCATATATATTTGCCAATAGTCCTGCCGATTTTACCTGAATTCAGAATGTGCTTCTCCAAAAATGAAAGCACTGACTGAGATAATAGCTTTGGGATTGGGCCGGAGAGATAGCTCAGTGTTATAAGAACCTGACTGGCAAGTGCAAGGCCCCTGGTTCAGTTCCCAGTACTGCATGCCATGCTGACCACTAAATCTGGTGTGGTGACACAAGCCTATAAGCCCATTGCTGGCGAGGCTGAAACAGGAGAATCACTATGAGTCTGAGCTGTGTTGTGAGACCCTGTACCAAATAAATGAGTAAATAAATAAATAAATAAATTTTAAATAAAAATAGCTTTGGGATTATCTATACTAAACATTAAATTATTCGGGCATATAGATTTTTTCTTTCTCCAGAGAACCTCTTTGCTTGAATCCTCTTAAGACCAGAAGGAATGTAAGAGTTAAAATAGGAACTGAGAGACTCTGCAAAAGCATTTCTAGGAAGGAATATTTTTGTTTGATTTTCAGTGGTTTTATTTTGTTTCACGTTTTGTTATTCTCAACCAAACTAGACTACCGGGCCACAAATTGCTTAATAAATCCATCCAGTTTCTCATCACAGGAGTGTCTGTTCGGTTTTTATAAGCAGTTGTATAATGAGTGAACATTAATGGCATGCTTTCTGGCTGGTTTATAACAAATAATGTACTTGTTTTCTCATTTGCACATCTTTTTAATGACTGAATTTCCTTCCATATGTGGTCTGGATGAAGCCTTATTTAGTGCTACCCTCATAATCACATGATTTTTTTTTTTTTTTTTTTTTGGCATGCTGTGTTCCTGTCCTCTTTGCATTTGAAATGAAACCAGCCGCATACAATTTTTTTTTTTTTCAGAACTAGGGATTGAACTCCAGCCTTTGTGCTTTCCAGGGAAGCACTTATTCCACTGAGCCATCTCCCCAGCGCCACATATAATAACTGAAAGAGAAAGAGCTTTGAGTTTAATTACTCTCAGTAATAGATCAATAAGCAAGGCTCATTCCTAGCCTTTGCATCAGGAATGGAGCCACCAGATCACTTACCCTGACACCCAGGAAACTCATCCTAAATCTTTCTTAGGGGGGTGCACCCCATGTTCAGTTTTAGCTATTTCTCTTTTATTGTCATAGTAGCGTGGGTGAATGGGAAGGACAGTGTGCCTCATGGATTCCAGAGAATTTGGGGTGGCTAGCAGGAAAAATTGTATACAATCAGGAGACGCATGTGTGCTGGGAGGCCTCCAGGTCACTGGCTGGGTGACTGTGGACAGTGACCATGTCCTTCTCAGTACTCTTGTCCATGTAATAGACATGTTCATTCACATCCTCCGTGCATGAGAAGTTGTTCTGTAAACAGTGAGTCCTGCAGGACTGCAGTAGGCCTCTGTGCTTGGCCATTGAAATTGCTTCCTTTGCTGAGTAGAACTATGCATTCAGTTCATTTTCTAGCTGCTTTTCATGTTAACTTTGTAACACTGTAGGATGTCCAAAAGGGAAACGTAAGGAAGAGAATGAAGTAAAAGGAAAGAGAATTGATCCCCAGACATGAAAATCAGCATGCACAGCACCATGGCCCCTTCTGTGGACAATCCATCAGGACCCCTGCTGCTACCTGAGTCATTTCAGTCCCTGCATGCCACTGCTGCAGCTCCCAAACTGGGACTCCCTGGCCCTCCTTTGTGGGTTTGTTTAATAAAATGAGGCTTTGTCCATAAAAAGAGAAAAAGAACATTTGGGTATTTAGTAGCCAAGAAAACTTTGCAATATAAGGCGACTGTAATTTGCACAGCTCTGATGCTCAGAACTGATAGAAGGGTGAGTTGTAGATTCCCGGTCTGTGTCCAGTAGGAACATGTGAAGCATGACAGTCAGTTGACAAGGGAGTGGCAGATTTCAGCCCAGTCTTTTAGGGCCTGAGACCTCTCTCCCCTGTGTGGTCAATATTTAATTAATAGCACTTAGGTACTTGAGCAAGTCTCACATGAAAAGAGTTTGGCTCCTGACCAAAGAGGAATAAACAGATTTATTATATTTATGAATCCATCTTTCCAATGAGTTTGGGGACCAGGAAATTAAAAAAGTCTCTGTCTCTTGCTAGAAATGAACTTGAAATAACTAACTACTATCACGTATTTACCAGGAACTCTTTTGTCTTATGGTTGGTTTCCTTTCTATTGATTGGTACTTAATAAAGGGCCCAGTGAAACACTTGTAGCTAAATTTGTGAGGAGCCACTTCCAATTAAAGTTCATTTGTAATGAAGATAAATGATCATCAAAGCTAATAAGAAAGCAGCATTCAGTGTTACCTTAAAGATGATTTAGAAAGAACAATTTAGGAGCCTTTTAGTTCATAAATTAAGGCCCATCCATGATTAAACTTCAAGTTGCCAAAGCTGTTCACGTATTTTGATATTCAGAGTGAACTATCAGTGTAGGGAACGGGAGACTGATCCTATGTAAAGGTGCCCTCCTCTGAGAGCATCTAGCACCCTGAGCTTGGGCTAAATAGCAGAGAATTAACAGCTTACCCTGAAGCATCTCTTCTGCCACTCTTCTCTCAGCCCTCGACATGTGCATTTCCCTTTCTGAGTCAGTGAACCTCCTTGCAGACTGTGAACTCAATGGGCACTCTCTCTGACCATGTTGCAACTCGGCATCTCACATAGTAGGCGGTGCCCTCATGACTGGGAGGTGTGCAGCCAATGTTAGTCGGCCACCTGGAAGGGTCAATGTGTGTTTCCACTTCATAGATATGTACAAAAATAAAAGTATATTTTTGTATCCATAAGGCAACTGAAGTAGATTTTGAAAGGCTAACATCTCAGTCCCATCCCAAAACACTCTCAATTGATCTTAGGTCTGGACAGGGGTTGGCAGTTTAATCTTCATTGTTCTTTCCATTGTGCAATGTAAATGGAGTCAACATGACAGCCTTGCATGAGAAAGCCCGGGCTTCTTTTTGGTTCCAGTTTCATCCCAATGAATTTTAAGCACCTTAGAGTTTTCAACATCTTATTTTCCAAAGTGGATGGTATGTCCAAGTAGATGTAACTACTTAATGCTTTGCACTACAGTTAGTCTCAAAGACATTTCTACTCAAAAGCCTGAAAATTGGATGAACATGTGTGTGAGAGAGAAGTCCTTGGGGGAACTCTGGACCTCTGTCTGAATGCTAGTGTGTTTTTGTTGTTTAATTACTTTTGTGCTTATGGAGTGCTAGAGCTGGCTCCTATTAGCATGGGATAGTTGATTTTTGTACAGCTTTTGCCAGCCTATAATGCAGTAATTTTGAAATTGCCCATGGTGAGAAGTTCTATACTGTAGAAATCAGGACATGGCATAAACGAGCTCATTTTCCATGTGGAGATCCAGCATCCTCTGAGGAATGTCTAAAGATAGTTGTCATTCTGAGACTTCAGAAGCAGATATATGATTCGTACTGTGTGATCTCAATAGTTCAAACTGAGGCAGAGTTGAAACTTCCAGCACAGCCGTATTTGAGAAAGCACTGGAACTACCAAATATTTATTGATTTTAGAAGAAGTTTTACCTACCTAACCTATATCAAAATTAGTCCGTGATTCAAAAGTTCAGTCTTCCTCAGACTTTCCTCTGCATAGAACATGAAAATGTGTATCACACTAGGCTGAAAACTGAAAGCTGTGAACCACCATAGTCAGCTTTCAATTTGAAGTTTTCGAACCAAAAGGAAGTATTCTTTCCTTCCTTCCTTCCTTCTGTCCTTTCTTCCTTCCTTCCGTCCGTCCGCTCTTCCTTCCTTCCTTCTGTCCTTCCTTCCTTCCTGCCCTCCTGCCTTCCTTCCTGCCTTCCTACCTTCCTTTTTTCTTTCCTCACTTGTTTCCTTCCTTTTTTCCTTCCTTTTAAAATCTCTTCTGCCATAAGGACATTATTGTTTCCTGTCAGGCATTTGTTTTTGCTTGTACTCTTTGTCATCTATCACCATGATGACAGTTGGGTGTCTCTAGCTCTTGGAAACCACTTTGCAGACTCCTGAAGTACTGTCCTTGCCATCGACATGGCAAGGCGGCACATTCTGAAGAAGACTGTGAATCAAAAGTTGTTCTGCATTTCAGTTCTTTCTCCATTGTTCTGATACAAGTAAGCGCTGCATCTAATTGGCTCCAAATGTAGGTAACTGCCTGGGCTAACTACAGTCCCTGCAAGATCAGACAACTAACTCCCCAGAGTTCTGCATCTTTTAATCCTCTAAAGCTTTCACTATTTCCTGAAAGTTTAGTTGTTGGAAGTGGATCTTTTTTTGGTCCTGGGTCATACATTGCTACAAAAGGAAATTAAAAAAAAAAAAAAAAAGAAGCCCTACTCTCAGTGCTAGAAATTAGCCAGGTGCACCATTGTGTGAAAACCTCAAATTCTCCAACTGCAGAGCATCGTAATTAAAATAACAATGAAACAATAGCTTAAGTGACACTTTGCAAATATGATATTTTCATTTGTAGTATTGTACAGACCAAGCACACTACCCCGTAATGTTAAGTGATTTACAAAAAGGACCAGGAAAAGTGAATGAGGACAGCCGAGTTGAGTCCTGTGCCAATCAAAGGCCCATTGTGCATGATGGGACTCTGCCATCTGCGGAGGGAGGCCTGGGTGACTTATGTCTCCAGGGATTTGTGGGTGCGACACTCACCTTGGGTTGTCTAGCAAGGGAAAGGAGCGGTACTGCAAAAAGGCATATGTATTTCTTTAAGTCTGCAGAGCTTTTATCTTGGTGCAGCTTTTTAAAGAAATATATCTTACAGTTATATGGATGAAAAAAATATCCCATTTCATAAAGTTTGGGGATTTTGTCAGCCTTACTGAAATGCACAGGTGTTTTCATTACGGAAGGTCAAATTATAGTTATTCAGTCAAATTTGCCAAATGCTTGTCGTGGCTTTCACTGCAGCCTGTCAAATTCAGCTGCTTGACGTGACTTTTGAAAGCTTTTAGTTCCTCTTGGTTTTTCTTTTTTTTGCTTAGAATGGCTGTTGCAGGTTTTCTTTGGCTGTTTAGAGCCTGAGTTAGCTCTTAATTCTGATTTCATGGACACTGCGGGGCCATGAACAGTACATGTAGTGCATACCTCTCCACTCCAGAGCACTGCACCTAGGGTTTTAAAGAGATGCTGTGCTGTAAAATATTGTCATACTTGCTATTTTCTGAAGCAGTGTAGTTTTTCACTTTGCATTTGAACAAAAACATGACACCAGAAATCCCCAAACGAAACAAACACAGAAAGAAAAAGAAAGCCAAGCATTGGCTTGGAGTGTCGAGAATAAATCTCATTATAAAAAAAATCTTTTATTTATTTGATACAGGGTATCACTATGCAAGTAGGACTTATAGTGGTCCTCGCACCTCAGCCTCACCAGCGCTGGGATTACAGGCCTGTGCCACCTCGCCATTGCAGGGCCCACACTGCAAGCCTGGGATTCCAGAGCTAATACAACATATGGTGCTGGGGACTGAACCTAGTCCCTGAGCATGCCAGGCAGGCACTTGGACCACAGAACTGTTTCCCCAGCATATAAACCTCATTTTGGGGCTGGGGAGATGGCTTAGTGAAATAAGTGCTTCCCTGGCAAGCGCAAGGGCCTGTGTTCAATCCCCAGTTCTGCAAAATAATAATAATAATAATAATAATAATAATAATAAATAAAATTAAATTAAATAGTAAACCTCATTTTCTAAGACCGATGATAATGTTTTTTCATGTTCTCAGTAATAATTTGCCAAGAACTACTTAAATCATGAATGCTAAACTCACAAATTTATTTTTAAATGCTGATATAGTACTTAAGTCCCTGACACTGAGTGAGACAGACCAGTGTAGTGATTGTTTTGTTCTCCTGTACCATTCAGAGAACTTCTTTCCACATACTGAAATAAAAATTATTTTCTGCATAAAAGGCTGTGTTTAGGGGCTAAGGAGATGGTTCAGTAGAAAACGAGCTTCCCAGGCAAGCACAAGGGCCTAAATTCAATCCCTGGTTCCTCAAAACAAATAAAATAGAATAAATAAATAAATAAATAAGGCTGTCATTTTTTTTATGTATTTCTTCACATCAACTGATTTTTGTTCTGAACTTGCTGTGTTCTGCTCACTGTTATCAAGTAGCAGTCTTACCGCCAGGAGGTGAAGAACAGAGGAAATTATTTTGAAACATAGGACTAGCATTTGCCTTAATCTCTAAATTTTGTTTGACTTGCTATTTCCCTTGTTTTGTAAAAAAAAAAAAAAAAATGTGGCATATGTCGGTAACTTTGGGGCAGAAGTGTTTCAAAGTTCTCCCCGGGTCCTCAAAAGGGACTCATGACCCAGGAATGCTTAACAGCATGAACTGCTACCCCCACAAATGCAACCCAGTCCAACATGTTGCTTCAACTATCTTTCCTACTTTTTCCCCTTTTTGGGAGGGGTGGTGAGGGGAAAGAGTCTACAAGACGTTCAGGGTCTCACTACTAGATTGGACTCGAGGGATGCTCCTGTTTACAGCCTCCCAAGAGCTGGGATTACAGGCATGCACAACCATGCCCAGTCTGATTCCCTTAGTTTTATCATAAAAAAGTAACTACTGTTCAAAGAGCATTAGTGCACTAGTATTTGCTAATTGCTTTCTTTAAAATGTTTAGGGTTATTATTAAAATCATTGAATTTATTGAGCACTCAAAATGTTCTGTGTCCCATTCCATAAACAGTGTGTTCATATGACTAGCTATTATTTCTGAAACTAGTTGTCAATCAAAGCTTTACTGGCCAACAGGTGGGCATTTATTCCCTTGGACTGTGGATTCAGGCTCCATATCTTTCAGGGCTTCTCACAATACATTGTTCCTTTCAGTTCTGAGAACCACTGCTCTGACTTCAGCTTTTAAGTCTGAGGTGTCATGTCTGTTTAATTACATACACTGACACAATCACTATTGAGGTGATGCCCCTTTGAGACCATTTTAAAAAATTATGCCATTTGTCTCTGTCTCCTCTTTTCTTCTTCCATCTTCTGGTCCTCTTCCTCTTTGGGAGCTAGGAAGGCAGGAAGGAAATGTGTAGAGGTGGGAAGAGAGACATTGGGTCTGGCATTCATATTCTCACATCTTTTTTTTTTTTTTCTTTTTGGTACTGGGAATTGAACTCAGGACCTTGTGCTTGCCAGGCAGGGCCTTGTGCCACTAAGCTATCTCCCTGGTCCTGATAGTCATATTTCCAAATACTTTGGATTAGTTCTACTGCTGGAATATTACACTCCAAAGTCAATCCATGACGAGTAAGTAGGTAGTGACAGCGCTGGCCATCAGTCATCTTCATGTGCATGCAAAGTCACAGAAACAAAGCCACAGAGCCCTGAGCCCCTGCCCTCTGCCTCTGCCAGAGCTTGACCTCCTGACCTCTGCCAGCCTGCTTCATGGTGCAGCAGACCAGAGAGAGAAGCAAGCACTTCCATGCTCTCCTGGAGCTGGATTCACTCTGGGACATGAGATGTGGAACCCTGTGAGATGGCAAGTGTGCAGCCTCTGGTGTGGCACAGCACAGCCAGGAAAAGGCTCTGGGGGAGGCTGTGCCTGGTGCTTGTCACTCAGACTCAGAGTCTGCAGAAGGTTTCACTACGAATGCTACACAGATTGAAGACCTTGACTAAGGAAGGGATAGAGTGGGCTGCAGGAGGAACATGGGCAGAAAGGAAGAAAGTTGTGCAAAACCTTCCATGCATTTGGTGGTCTTACAAAATTGCAGGAGACTCAAACGTCTTAGCAAAGGGCAGAATGAAATGGGGTGGATTCAGTGGCCAGTGGGTGGGGGAAAAGATGAGAGCAAAGAGAGACCCAATTTTCCTGTACTCTGTAGTGCTTTGATATGGCCTGGCTAGGTACCTGGTTGCACTTGGGGATATTTATGTGTGGCCGTGTGCTGCCCCATGCAGATAGTGGAGAGGGCTTTGATAAACAGGTATCTGCAGCTAAGGAGTTAAAAGTGTGCTCCACTAGGGCTGAATCAGTTAGCGATGAGTCATTTTTTAAATTACAGGGGTGGACACCACTTTACTTAGTAACTGGCCTTTTGAAAATTAGCCTTAATCTGTGTAATTTGAGTTGTAATCACAGAACTGCAATTACTGAGATGGGCCTTATTGATTTTCCAACCCTACTCTCATTTTATAGTGGGAGAAACTGAGGCACAAAGCTATAAATGAAGTACTGCTATAAATGCATATGTTTATTATTTCAAACATTGTTCTTGGGGACATTCTTGTATAAGTACGCTTTCTCAAACTGTATGTTCCTAAAAGTACTCATCCAAAAATATTTATGAAGTTTCTGTGTCACTAGGTGTTTGGTACTGCTCTAGCTTCTGGAGTTACAGCAACTAATAAATAGATTTTTCTCCTTCCTCAGTGAAGAGTATCATTAGGCCTAAACAGCAAATTTGCATGATGTAAGAATAGTAGATGAAAAGCTTGTAAAATAATCTGTTTGAAAAGGGCATTATTGACATATGATTTCACATAGAGATTATTAACATCAAGGCAACAAAGTGGAATGACTTGGTAGAAAGGTATTGGAAGGTACTACTTAGAATCAATGGTGAGGTCCTTTCTCTGAAGAGGTGACTTCCAAGCTGAGAGCAGACAGCTTTGCAGGAGTAAGGCATGGCTCGGGAAAGGAAGAGTTCCAGCCATTGCAAAGGCATGAGTTCAGTGTGTTCAAAGCACAGAAAGAAAACTGTGCTTAGAACAGCATGAAAGTGGGAGTGTTAAATGGGTGTCTCGGTTACTTTTTGCTCTTTGCTGGCACAAAATACCCAACACCCAAAACGAAGGAAGGAAAGGTTTATTGTTTATTTAGCTTATAATTTGTGGGCTTTCAGTCCACCCTTGGCTGCCTCCATGGCAGAATAGCACATGACAGAGAGCAGCACTTTGTGGCAGTGGAAACAACAAAGAGCAAAGGGAGGAATAGCAGCTGCAGCAGCTAGCAAGCCTCTCTCCCTTCCCCACGTTGTATTTAGTCTGTGTGTCCCAGGGTGGGTGTAGCACTCACACCCATAACACTAGCACAGTACGATGAATTAATCACAAACTCTAGAAGCCACCCCATGACTGCATGAGGCTTTTTAGGGACAACTAGACACAAACCATAGCACTGGGGTTGGAAGGTGAACTCAGTCGGGACCCGGCTCAGATGGGGTCCTCTCCACACAGGAGAGCTCATCCGATTTCACATCTTCATTGAGAAAATGTCCGAAAGCTCTCAGAAGGGAAATAATGGGATGAAGCCTAGCAATTGAAAAGATTATTTGGTTTCTGTGTGGAAAATGAACTGTGCTGGAACATGAGGACAAGTGAGGATATCAGAGAGAAGGCTGTTTCCAGGCAGAGAATGGGACCTGCACGGCCCTTGACATGGACAGAAGAAACCAGGTTAGACTCTCATCCATCAGCTTTGAGTAGTACTGTCTATATCAACCAACTAAAAAATGAAAGACATGCAGATGGCTTTTAGTAACCTCCTTTAAAGACATGGGCCTCAGAAAGTGATGGATAACCTTTTGAACCACACAGCTAGGGTGTGTGAAGAATTTCTACTCTTGCAAGTTGATGACCAACGAGGGTCTGGAATGGGTTGGTGTCTGCTAATTTTAATTCAGGCATCAGTCTTCAGCCTTTCTTCTCATTCTTATATGTAGCTGAGCTTCCTTCCATCTGTCCCCACCCCATTCCTTTTCGCCTTGGGTCTGTTTTTCTTCTATTTCTAAGGATTGCTTGCTCAGCAAACCTGGTAATTGAGAAGAGCAGCTCTTCCAGCTCCCTAATGCCTATGGCCCTTTCTTTTGTTTTGTAGAAATCACAACTATGCAGACTTCAAGCACAGAGACTTTTTGGAGCCTTGATAATTTTTTCTAGGCTTTCATATTCCCCGTTGCTTATGTCTTTGTTTTTCAATTCCTGTTCAGAAGCAGCATTGCTTGTGGGAGGCAGAATGATGGTCTGTCAAAGATGTGCCCCTTTCAGCCTAACAGGAGGAATCTGCATGTACAGAGTTGTGTTTATGGTAAGGGAGAAGTCATCATGTTTATGATTAAGGCTGCAGGCAGAATTGAAATCGTTAATTAGTGGATACTCGAACAAATAAAGCACTGTGGATCACAGAGGTGAGTGCGATGGAATCAGAGGGACCTTTGAGTGTAAAAGAGTGAAACAACAGTAGTGATGTGATGAACTGGTTTCAAAGGCAGGAGAAGGGACCAAGAAACAAGGATACCAGGTAATCTCCAGAACTGCAGATGCAAAGGAATAGAATCTTCCCTACAACTTCCAAAAGCAAAAGAGCCTGTCCACACCTTGGTGGGAGGCTGGTGAGAGCCACTTGGGGATCTGCCCTGCAAATCTGTGAAAACAATAAAGTCTTTTTGTCTTAATCCATCATATTTCAGTCATTTATGATAACAGCCACAGGATGTGAATTCACTTTCTGTAGTATTTTTTTCATCCCCCTGGGGACATAGTCTTTAAGGGAATGCCAGACAAATGTGCACTGTTAGTAGGAGAAAGGGCTCATCTGGCCTCTTCAGTTCATCCTTTGTTGAGGTCTATTACAATGAGAGCTGCAACTACTGCCTTCCTGCTATTACACTGCCTACTGTGGCATATGACCAAGTTCCAAGTTTATTGCACCATCTTCATCCTAACCTTTCTCACTACCCTTATTCTACAAAACATGAAACTGAGGCCGACTAGGCACCTACTTGCAATTTTGGCCCAGGAAGTGAGGCACCGGCTTGCAAGTGTTCATTGTATTTTTCCTCTATTTCAGCCTCCCTTGACCATGTGTTCCAGGTGAAGGGTTTGGGAAGGAAAGGCTTGGACTAGTGTGCTCACCTGAGCTCAGCAGCCTGAATTATAAATTCATATCTCTGGAGGACTCACACTGACCCCTCTCTCAGGGGTCTCCTAGCTCCATGACGACAGGAACCTTAGGGCATTCCTTCACGGTTAAGAAAAGTTAATTAACATTTGGTGCCAAAGGTCTAGCTTAGGTGCACATTTCTCAAGCACTTGAAGTTAATGAGAGGAGAAAAGAGGAGGGAAAAAACTGTGATGAGACAGACTTTTTTTTATAAATTCAAAAACTGAGCTTTGTTGAGCTTTCACTAAGCATCCTACCTTGGTCAAGTCCATGTTGTGTGAGGAAAGAGTTAGGATTCTAAGCTCGTTAATGTCTCATTCTCTCCATTCTGATTACAGAATCACATCACACATACACCTATAGGGAAGTGTATCACGCTGAGGCACACAGCAAATGTGAAAACACGGAGCACTGTTAATAGTGAAGAACTTCATAAATGTAGATTTCAGGGCCTGGGACATAACTCAGCCGTGTAAGTGCCTGCCTGGCCATGGCCAGCACAAGGTTCTTAGTTCAATCCCTGATTCAGAAAAAAGAGAGAGGCAAAAGAAATGCAGATGCCTGTAAATGTGAGGGTGTGGCTCACAGGCTTACTTAGCGAAACTATCTGCTACAAGACACAAAGCAAAGGAGGTGGTGGGCCATGTAATAGTGCCATTTTGTGAGCGGCCATGTTGCTGCTGGTCTAGGCGAATGGAAAGAGCCGGGCAAAGTACTCAAAGCATGAGAGGAGAAATTGCCCAGTTTTGAGGAAATACGATCAGTAAACACAAGTTAGAAACAGTGTGCTTGTTTGATAAAATGTGCTAATAAATTCAATAGAGAGAGTCATTTACATGGAAAAGAAGGAGAGAAGGAAAACAGATTACCCATAAGGCAATATGTTTATCATCTTCAATTAATAATCTGCCTGTGGTTTCCTACCTAAAATTAAATGTGTGATGGGACTTAAAAGTACAAATAAAACAAACAAACAAAAATGTCAATTGTCTCACAGGATGTCCCAGTGCTAGTTCCTCATCCTGCAGTTCTCCTTAGTTATGGACGGTGGAAGCTTGTGGTCCCCCTACTTTTTTGAGTAATGCTTAGTCAGCAAAGGAAGACTCTGTTTCAGAAACTATAGCAGTGGGGATTCTTCGTTTCAAGTAGATGAATGAGACTTTCAGTAACAAGAGCTTTTGGGTACCCAGGGCTCCTACCACCTTGTGAATTCTGGACACCAAACCTTTGTTCCATTGTTCACATTCTCCAGTGCTGGGGGCTAAAGCAGGGTGGAAAGGATTTTTGTTTTTGAATTATATGGTGATGGCAATATGTTTTTAGTAAGCAAGATACATCATTCATCAAAAACCTCCATAAAATCATGGAACAAACAAACCCCTCACCAAATTCCAAAACTGTATTCCTCAAATTAATGGAAAAGGGAACACATTTTAACATGAAGCAAGTTTAACAGCTGTCTAGTGAGACTTAAATAGAAATTAGGCTGATTTTTCTGAAAAGTATGTTGTTCCGACCACCTGTATCATGATCAGGTGGTATACTTGTTAAAATGCACATTTGTAAGCTCCACTGTGAAACATCAAATCAGAGTTTCTGGGAGAGTGCTCAAACATCTGTATGTTTTTTTTTTTTTTTTTTTTTTTTTTTTTCTTGTATTTTAGGGAAGGCTCTACAGGATGTTCAGGGTCTCACTACTAGATCAGACTCATAGTGATCCACCTGTTTACAGCCTCCCAAGAGCTGGGATTACAGGTGCATGCCACCACACCCAGACTAAACTGCAGCCTCAGTGTGCCCCCAGGGCCGAGGCCAGCACTGCAGGTACAGGAGAGAACCTCTGGCCCCTGCGCCTGCTTACAGGCACCTTATGTGGATAGAATTTTTGGCAGACATGGTGGTAATTGCCAGATTGTACTTGTAATTGAGTTTCCTTCATTAAGTGACGTAGAGAGACAAGATAAAGGGGAAAGTTTTGTTTCCTAAGAATGAAAACTTTCATATCTTCATAAATTAAATGTGGAAGACTGAAAGCTGGATGATAGACAACAGATGTAAGAAGAAATATAGAAAGTGAATGTGAATGGTCAATATCCTTAAAAATGTGTTTAAAATTTAATAACACGGAAGTACAAATTAAAATACAAATGATAAATCTCAAACCAGCTTATAATATCCAATGATGAGTAAGAGGGAAAGAAAACAACAAAGTTCATGTTAGATTAATTATACCCAATGATGTCTACATAACACTATTGATTAGGTATCTTTTCTAGCAAGCATTTATACAATATACCTATGTGGATAAAAATGTACCGAACAGAAGAGCCTCACAAAGCGTATGATGGATTTCAACAGTGCTGATTAGGGAAGAGATCAAATATGGCGGACAAGGGGAAAATTTCAGATTATGTTGCAATTTTCTACACTGTGTGACTATATTACAGTGAAAATATACACAAAAATATTATAATTCCATATAAATAGTCCTGTGCTTGTTAACATAGCTCCGGTTGCAAGTACCTACCAATGGCGACTCAGGGCATTCTAGAACATGAAGAATTAAACAAATAGGCACAAACTGCAGTTCTTCTGCATATAGCTGAACTAATGGAACACTGAAACAGGCCACCTTTTTCTAACTGTGGACAATAAACATCTGACTTGATTGTAAATATTCACGACTGTGTTTTTTGTTCTCTTGAAAATCTCACAAACACAAGACGGAAGAGACATCAAAGCTCATTAACTCCTTTTCCTTGACTATGCATGAGCTCTCTGTGCTTCGTGAGCACCTATGACACAGGCCAGGCTGAGGTGGCTCCACAGGTGCGTGGAGGGGAGAGTGTGAGAAAGGGTTGTGCAAGGATAAGATACTGTGTAGCCCAGACAGCACCTCAGGAACTCCTGTGCTACAGGAGGCTGTCACACTGCTACTTGCCCTCCTTCTTGGACTCATTAAAAAATATCACTTAGGGTTATTTTTATAGATTGGATCGTAAGTTTCTGCCAGAGTCCTGGTGCTAGCAGCGCGGTTGCCAGCCTGTGGAGTCACTGGCATGGGATTGAGCCTTGAGGAAACGAAGCCGGATGGCGGAAGTTAAACAGCTGCAGGCATGCCCCCCCAGGGGTGTGGTGTGCTGTGCCCTCAATTCCCTCTGTTTTCTGGCTGCTGTGAGCTGGACAAGCTTGTTCTGCTATGTACACCAAAGCTCTGCCAACCATAGGCCAAGGCTGATACCACAAGCCGAGTTAATAATCCTCCTTTGAAATTATTTATCTCAGGCACTTTGTGACTGTGGTGGAAAAGAAAAGATCAATATGACTGAAAAAATTCTATTTAAAGGAGGACTACTGAGAAAATAACTGTCCACTTAAAATATCACACTTTTGGGGCCAAGACATAGCTCAGCGGACGAAGTGTCTGCCTATGTTAGTTCAGGGAACTGGGTTCCATCCCTGGCACCACATGCCACAGCAGCCTGCCCCAGGGTGTGCTGAGCTGACCATGGAGTCTGGGCAAGGTGGTGCACACCTGTAATCTCAGTGCTGGGAAGGCTGGGACAGGAGGATCACTACAAATCTGAACTGTGTAGCGAGACCCTGTGCCAAATAAATAAATAATTAAATTAAAGAATCACACTTTTGATGAGGTAAGATTTATTAGAAGAATGCAAAGATATTTTATACAATTTATCATACAAATACAGAAAGTTGAATAATCATAGAATCAATTATCGCCTTAGACACTGAGGTGAAATTTAGTGAAATTCTGTACATCATTAACCTAAAACGTCAGACATATTCAAAGTATGTGTATATGTGCGTGGACTTTCCTAGGACACAAACCTGTCCTTCTTATTTTCCTTTCATTGACATAATGAAGTATTTCGGTGTTAGCCCCAAATGTAATACCTGATAATCACTACTATGAAAGTTCAGTGAAGTTTTAATACATTAAATTAATATTGAAAGATTAGTAGTTTCCAAAAATAACTAATTATACATTGTAATGCTAGAAGAAAATGTTTAAAATAGCAACAAAAATTGAGATATCTGGAAATAAATTTATCATCCAATGTGTGACCCTTATAAAGAAAATTCCCACCTCTGCTGGAGACCAGTATGGTGTCTGCAGTTCACGGGAGGACATGCCAAGTGCGTGGTCAGGATGGCACAATCACACAGGGGTGGCTCAAGCCACAAATCCACTTATATGTGGATCATGTTGTTGATAAAAATACCATGATGTTGCTTTATCTTGGTCTTAACCATCCCGAAGAAAAGTATAAAAATGAGGTATGTAAAATAAATCCATAATAATAAGTTGAGCTGTAAATGGCTCTAGCTAACATCTTCTTCAGATAACCAACTACTACTGTGGACTGCTGGACTGTGTTGGATTGTTTCACTGAATTCAGGCGCCTATAATAATTGAATGATAATAGAACACCCATCTCTTCAGGACTATAAAAAAAGGGGTGGGGACACAAAGGAAGGACCATTCTGTGTTTGTATAAACAATACAGTTAGGATAAATATGCAGTACTTTTGCAAAGTTCTGTGAGAAGAAAGATTTGCACTAATAGTGTTTGGACAGGATATCCTGTGTGCTTTTTGAACTATGGATAACCACAAGGAAGATAACAATGTAAATAGTATTAATTATTGAAACTCTACTATAATTCAGCTTTTAAAAAAGATAGGTATACAGCTACATTCTCTTAATTCATTGATTAGAGGCATCTGCTCTAATAGTGTTTGTAAATAGAATATCATGTATGCACCTTTGTACAACAAAGAACCACTAAGAAAATAATATGCAATGTAATAATTATTGAATCTGTTCTACTGATTTGATTTGAAACTGTCTCATTGCTATTTGTTTTTCAATACAAAAAAAAAAAAACATGATGTTTACAGAGTCAAGCCATTACCTGAAAAATTTAAGTTCAAAAATAAAAACCAGGCTCAGTGGTCTAAGTGCCTGCCTCACAAGCTCCAGGACCCAGTTTGATCCTTGATACCACGTGCTCTGCTGACCCTGGAACCCCTGGTAAACCGAGCATGCCACCAAAACCGGATGTGGTATCACATGCCTATAATCCCAGTGCTGGGATTATAGCTGTGTCAGGAGCTGTGTAGTGAGACCCTGTACCAAAAAATAAATAAAATACTTTTAAAAATAGGGTATATAGTGCATTACATAAGATTAAGAAAGGAATTTAGCCTCTCGAATAACTAAGTGGCTACTGAGTTATGAATAAATAAGAAATCTTTGAGAGAAAAAATAAAATTTGCAGTCAGTAGATCCAAATATATATAGAAGTTCAATATACAAAAAGACACCACCTCAAATAAGTGGAAAACAAAAACTAAATCATTCAATAAACAGGGTAGTAATCTAAAACAAACACAAAATTACAGTTGAGATTGATGTCTCTAACACAAGCTATTCAAATTATAAATAAATCAAAACATATGGTGTAGAAAAGGAAACAAAAAGCAATAAAATGAAACATATAAATTCATTTGTAATCTTTCTGTTTTTTTTTTTTTTTTTTTTTTTTGGTGGAACTGGGGATTCGAACTCAGACCTTTGAGCTTGCCAGGGAAGCACTTATTTCACTGAGCCATCTCCCCAGCCCTAC
Organism: Ctenomys sociabilis; assembly: GCA_004027165.1. Classification (NCBI taxonomy): domain Eukaryota; kingdom Metazoa; phylum Chordata; class Mammalia; order Rodentia; family Ctenomyidae; genus Ctenomys; species Ctenomys sociabilis. The sequence goes on along the minus strand of PVKA01001111.1, from coordinate 138,985 downwards.
AATCTTTCTGTAAAAAGTTTTGAATATATAACTGGCTAACCAAAAATCATTGAAGAAAATGAAAAATTTAACCACATGAAAATAAAAAGAAAATTTACGTGTAGAGAAAAGGTCAAAAGACCATTGTTTCAGTTGCTTATTCAGTAGCTGAGAGAAAATCCACAATACCCAAGATTAATGGAAGAAAGTTTTACTTTTGTGGAGGTTTCAGTCCACAGTTGGATGGCTCCAAGTCCGGGTGGCACGGTACAGAGGCATCACAGAGAAGAAACAGGCCATGGCATAGAAGATAGGGGGTGGCAGCAGCAGCAGCCACCCTGCCTCTCCCTTCTATCCCTTCCTGCCTATGTGCCTGCTGGGCACTGTCACCTATGCCTGGGGAGGGCCTTTCTATTACCCACACCCAGCACTATGCCCAACGCACCTGGGACTGACTTAGCAATCACCCGACCTTCACTGAGGATCCCATACTGCAGGTCCAACAGCCTCTAAAAAGACCCATCCATGTCCATGTGAGGTTTTGCAAAACACCTGGGTACAAGCAAGATGGAGAACTGGGAGGACTTTTGAAACTCTGATAACAAGTCTGTTTTTACTTCATATGAACAGTCTCTGGAAATAGTGGTGAATAAAATTTCATTTAATAGGAAAAAATGTAGTAAGTACTATAAACAAAAAGTGCGTTATAAAGAGAGAACTTTTACATATATTAAATATCCTCAACTTCATTGTCAATAAAAGCAATGAAAATTAAATGTACATGGAGATTTTTCCTCACTAGTATATTTGGCAAAATTCCAAACTTTGACAGGCCACAGTTGGTGAACTCATGAAGAACTAGACCTTCTCACGCAATGATTCAGGGAGGAAGAGGAGAGATCAGATTTTTTCAAGTCCTGTGGAAATCTGTGTGGAAACACTATAAATCCTTGAATTTATATACCTCTCTGAGAATATAAATTATACCCTCAAAATTTATAGTATGTGAAATAATATGTAAAGTCACATGTCACACGTTGTGACATTTATTTCCAAAATAGCGTAAGATAGTGAAAAACTGAATTGCCCATCATTAGGAAACTGGTCCATAAAATATGGTCTATACATAAAAATGCACAGCATGTAACTGCCACAGAATATGGCCACACTCTGTGAGTGTGGTTTGCATAGTTTTCTAAGAAAAACTCTTCAGAGAACCTTTAAAGTTAAAAGGAGCGGTGCACTAGGCTGCTTTTTGTAGTAAAAAGAAATAATAGTAACGTGTTCACCGTGAGGAGTCCATGTCAAACTAATGTGAAAACAATTTATTTTGTTTAACTTTCTGTGACCCCGCTTCCTTGTAAGACTTCAAGGAGGCTTGATGTACCATCGATAAGTCATCAATAGACAGAGAGCTCCCAGAATAGACCTACAAAATAAATCAAAGTAAAGGTCGAAATGTTCCTAAGTGTAGAAAGTAACTATCCTTGGTTCTGCCAAAAAAAAGTAAAAAAGAAAAGAACTAAGATGCTACTAACCAACTGGAAAGCATTGCTGTGGCAGTCAAGACCACGTGCATGCAGATGTACATTAACCAAGAACTACACAATGCTTCCAGAAAGAATGTATGCCGAATAATGGTCACAATGTCCCTGAAGGTTCTGTTCTGTGTTAAATGACAAATTTGTTTGCCAAACAGGATATGTCTCCTAGCTTTAAAACCTCTATACCTCTAAGGGCTCCTGGCCATTTGTCCTCTCCTGTGTGAGTATGGTCAAGCCATCCCGGGCCCAGGAATAAAAGGCTCATGAATTTTAATATTGAATTCTGGTCTGGTCTCTATGTTGGGAACCCATAACAGTCACATTTTCATGTTTCCAATAGCGTCTCTTCTTTTATGTTGGAAAATTTGGGCAACTTATACATTGTGTCTGGGTCTCAGGGTCTCAGCTATAAGGAGAGATGATAGCTGTTACCTAAGAAGATATGAGACAGATCAAATTAAGAAATTAAAACACTCTGTGAGATATTTATTTTGAAAGTATTATACAAAGAGCAGTTACTAATATTTGGAGAAGCTTTGCCTCTACTATATAAACTTTAGGAAATTATCTGACAACTCAGCCCTTATTGCATTTCTTATTTGTTAGAGCTCTCTCTGTGTATTTATCCATTTGAAAAAAAAAATCTCCTTAACTAAGGGCCAAAAGTGCCTGAAAGAGGATAACATTGTATCTTGAACAGTAAAAGATACAGAGCATTACAGCTCCATCTGAAATCGAGTCTCTCTGAAATAGCAAGAAAGAAGTAGAATCCAATTTGTATAAAATTTGATTTGCACAATTTCTCAGAGGAACAGCCAGTGAATAAAGTGAGTTCCACCTGTATCAAATCATCAGTCACCTTCGGTGTCTAGGAAGACACCCAAGCAGCATCTGGCAATCAATTTTCCATCTCTCAGTAGAGGCTGAGGAGCAAGGTAGCAACCAGCATGGTATTGTGAGAGAAAATCGCATGGGCCAATTCCATTTCCTCCTATGACAGAGTGACAGGTCACAGAGATAGGAGAAAAGCAATAGATGTAATCTGCATGAGCCACAGCAAGTCTTTTGATTCTGTCCCATGTGGCAGTCCCATCAATGCATCCTGCAGATGGGCTCTAAATCAAGGTCTGAGGAACTGGGACCCCTCCCCCCTACCCCCCCACGTTGGCCCAGACCCATCAGAGCAGCCTCCCAGGGGACTGCAGCAAGTTCAAATGTGTCCAGTAGATGGGACAGACAATGCAGCATCCCCAGGGACAGGGCAAGCAGGGAGGAATCAGAATCAGAGACAATGTTTGTAAGACTTCCAAAGCTAGCAGTTTATACAGATAAAGATGAGCATGAGATAGGGGAGGGTGAGAGATGCCAAGGAACTTCCTATGGTTAGATACTGATGGCAAGAGAAGCCAGGCACATCCATGCCATCCACCACATACAGAAAGATGTGGGCAGTGGAGAATGCTATTCACATTTGAGGAATTCTCCAGTAGGGCGGAGAGAAGGAGGAAGAGACAAAGAGGGAGGGAAAAAGGGGAGAGGGAAGGGAGAGAAGGAGAAGGAAGGGAGAAAGAGAGAGAGGAGGGAGAGAGAGAGGAGGAGCAGGAGAAGGAAGAGGAGGCATCTTCCCGTCCTCAGGAGCTTTGGTTGAGAAACCATTGAAAAAACAGGAGAGGCAGAGCTCAAACTGGAGAGTATGTTTCAAGAATATGCACACATAAGGAAGTTTGTTTTGCCACTGTTGACACAGGTCCAGTAAATTCATGTGCACCAGAGGATGGTGGATGAATGACATACGTGAGTCGGTGACTGGCACAGGCATTTGAAGCTGGACGGAGAAGTCCCTCTTTGGAGAGCTGTTCTAGCTCACATTGTCTGCTTGTTAAGGGAAATTAGTAGAGGTGAGTGCAGGTCACATGCAGGTTGACTTTAATGTTGAGTCTACCCCCGTATTCCTGCCTGGAAGCCTTCTATAGAGAAGACTGTAACACTGTATAACACTAAGGAAGCCATCACCTAATTTTTACACAAGAAGGGAAATTTTCTTACTGAAAGTTCTTCCTGTGTAATAGCAGTAAGGCGGTCCTCTTCATGGCAGTGTTGTTCACTACTAAAAGCAAAATCTTGCATTCAGGGCTCATTCTCTATTAGTACATCACACTTGCAAGAGCATAGAGGTTTGGTTCCTACTCTGCAGCAAACGATCTTTTCGTTGACTACTGACAAGGAAATTGTTAATGACATTACTAGGATGACAGGGTTGCATAGCACTCTGGGTAATGTCTGGTCTCTAACTCTAGCTTATCTGAAGAATCAAGTATGGCTCTGGGGGAAAAAAGTTCTGTGCTTTTGTGGGATAGCTTAATACCCACTTCCAAGGTTTCTGTATAAATTAAAGAAGATAATGTGTAGAAAAGAACACGGCAGCAAGCAATGGCTCAGTGAATGTTCTTCTTCTAAAAGCTCAAGTATAATATCAGCTTCTTCTCTTTCATTAATTGTGCTGTGATAATGAAAAAAATTATTTTTCTTATGAAACACTGGGCATGAAGGATGAACTTGATCAACTCATTCTTGATAGCAATGAAGTTTCATTTACTAAAAAAAAATAGCCTTCAGTTTTAACAGGATGAGCCTCTGTTATGACATAAAATGACTTAGACCAGTGGAACATAGTGAGTATTCACTAACTACTTGTTGCAACTACTGTTATGTTTAGAAGACATTGTTGGGGGTTTTGATGTAGATAAATTTGTCATCATGACCCTGACTAAATCATTTCAAGTTGATTTGTAAAATTCAAAAATAAAATGGCTCCTTGTCCTGCTGGTAGACTTCAAACATTGTAATTTGAATCCCACTAGGCCCTGGGGTGGGGAGAGAGGCCATGCCTGGTATTGTGGTAACCTTTAGAGAGTCAGGATTCAGTGCACAAGAGGATGCCGGCATGTAGTACCTGTCCCTTGAAAGCAAACATTTTTCTGGATGTATTTTTCTCATCAGAGGTGGAAAGACTTGAGAGGGGAAAGGATTTTTTTATAACTGGGGAAAATAACCCTTTAAAAGGATTTCTTTCACTCCTAGCCCTGGGCTTCCTGTTGTTGTGAGGATTTCAGTACCATTGGAGTTTTTGGAGAATCACAGCTCTCCAGCTGATGAGGCACTTTTTTAAGTTAAATCAAGAGTTCATGAAATGTTCAAATTTGTATCACTTTACTAAGGACATGAAAACCAAAGTCTCTATGCTGGGAATAGATAGCTGCAGTGCTGGGAGGGAAAATCAGGCCGAGATACTGGAAGGGAAAGAGTGGCTTGAAAGGGGGCCTGGTGCAGGAGGGGCATCTGTGTTAATGGGTGGTCCAGGGCAGAGAGCAGAGCATCATGCTTTCCTATGCTCATTTTTTTGGTACAGTTCTATGCAGTTAATTTTGTATTACTTTCAAATCCTTAATGATAATTACCCATCAAAGAAGCCTATGGTACGGCCAAGGAGATAGCTCAGCAGTCTAAGCACCTAGGCAAACACAAGGACCTGGGTTCGATCCCCGGTACCTTAAGTGGTGCTGGCCCCATCCCAGGCACACTGAGCTGGACACCAAGACTGGGCATGCTGGCATACACCTGTAACTCCAGTGCTGGGGAGGCTGAAACAGGAGGATCATTACAAGTCCAAGCTGCATAAGTGAAACATTGTATCAGATACATAAAATTAGAAAAAAATAAAACTAAGTCCTGGATAGGTGGGAAGGAAGAGGTAATAAAGGCTATGTGTTGTTCAGTTAGCAAAGTTAGGGGATGCCCCCACCAAATCCCGGTGGCACTTTTCCAGAACTGGATGCCCAGGGAGCAGGGAGGCTGCCCTGTGAGGCAGGCATGTACTGGGTAGAGTCTATTGCAGTGACTTTGCAATGTCTAAAATCAGGGTGGTGGGAGGTACTGGACATGACAGGAACAACTCCCTGAGTTTCTCTTTATCATCTGTCTCCATGGGTCCCTGGGAAGATGCTTTCATTCCAAAGACAGATGATGCTGTAGTCCAGGTTTACAAGGGAAAAGGTTTAATTGAGAACATACAGTTTATCGGATTATTTTATAATAGTCACCAAAAGTGTCCAATGCAAAAGAGTCCAGGAGACCTGTCCACACAGTAGAGAGTGAAGAATCCAGCTGAGACCTGCGATCCCACAGCAATGTCATATATAAGCATCACTAGAGGCCTAGAGCCCACAACAATGTCTCATACAAGTCTGTATCAGGGATCTACACTGAGAAGGCCCAAAGGTCAGTAGTACAAGCTAGAAAGCCTGTGACAGAGGGATGAAGGATCTGTTCTATCAGGTTGAGGGATCTGCACTGAAGCCAGGAAGCAGCACTCCCCTAAAGAGCAGCATAGCCATCCTCAGCAACAGTGAGAACCTGAGCTCCTTGAACAATGAGAACAGCCAAGTTCATATCAGGAAAGCCAGTGCAACAAGCTTCCCTAGGAGAATCAAGAGCACACACCTTCCTCTCCAGTTCTATGCTGTTGGCAACAATCCTCAGGTAGGCGTTCCATGCCCAGCACCATACTGATTCAGTTTAGCTGGGAGTCACAAGTTGACCATTAGGTAACCCACCACGAGTGAAATGCCAGTCTGTCCTGTCCTGAGTTCTTCACCAAACAAGCCAGGGCCCTAAGACTGGTGGGTGGCTTCCGAGCCATTGTCTTTCTGAGGCCCCTGGAGCAGATCTAAGCTCTTGATTCTAAACCCTGAAACTCTTGCATTGATATCTCTGATGGACTCCTGGCAGATGGCTTGGTTTCTACTTTGGCTTTTATTACTGTGCCTGGTGCCTTGTGTTGCTTCTCTCCTCTGAAGATGTATTGGCTTCTCCATTTTAATTTGAGTTTGATCCCAAGAACACCATCAGAAAGATAGGTTTCTTTTCTTTTCCTGCGATCCCAGGAGAACACTGCAGCATAATACTTAACATGAAATGAACAGAGAACAAGGTATTTGTATGATAATTTCATGGATCATATTAAATTGTAAAATAAAACAAATTATTTAGAAGGGATATTTTGTAACTTCTGGTCAAGGGGTGAGTCTCAAAATGAAAGAATTTTCATTAAAAAGTTGGTGTGAACATTAAAATTAAAGGAATAATAAATACACAAAATTAGTTAAATACAGAATGCCTGTCAATCTTCCCCTATGTAAAAGCTTTTGGGATTATTTGCCCAATCATTGATGTGACCAAACTCTGGCAGCTTACAGCATGTTGTGAGATCTTTTTGCCAAATTCAAGGTGTCTAGCATATCATTGAATTCTAAGCTGTCAAACATTATATAATTTCATACAGTTTTATCTGCTAAGCATAAAATTACTTTTTAAATTATTATTTATACCAAATAACACCTCCTTTGGATGAATGGCTTAACTATCACTCAAAGAAGGATTGTGTTTTCCAAAGCATTTTCATTTTTTATTTTCTTTAATACTGTCATAGACAGATGGGGAGATTGCCTTGCTATTTGACAAATTAGTCAAGTAAGGCACTGAGACTTGGTGACTTTTTGATAGTCTTACAGCATGTTTGTGACAGAGATGGAGTGGTCAGATCTGACTCAAATTTTTCTCTGTATTTGTAGTTGATTATAGAATTTTTAGATGAGTACTCTGGAGAACCAGATATCTACTTTCAGTGTCTGTTCAAATCAGCAGTTGTTTATAATGACAGGCTCACATTGGAGGCTTCTTGGTCTTCAAGACAAACAGCATACAAGTGCATGGGGACATGGCTCTAGCCCTAAGCCAACAGAGGCGCCCTTGCCTATGACAGCGGGGCCTTTGCCATCCTTGGGCCTTTGCGTATTTCTCTTTAGAGTGTCACTGGTTTAACCCCTTGGTGTTACACAATTCAATTGAATATTTTCAATTTTAATGTGCATGTCCTTATGCCCAGTGATTTGATTGCTAGGAATTTTCCTTGAGGAAATCATATAGATAATGGGTCAGAGATACATGAACCAAAAAAGGGCAGCTAGAAGGTTGTTTGCAGTAATAAAGAGTCAAAAATTACCTAAACTTCTAGGTAATTAGATAAATGAGTCATGATCATCCACACAATGGAACATTGTACAATTCTCTCATATTCCTGCGCAGACCCTGGTCTATGAAAGGAGACAGAGCTCTACAGCATTTTATAAAAATGAAAAACAATGTTCTTAACACTATAATACATTTAAGATATATTAAGTTTTCAGGGTTATAGATCAATATATTAGTGTCAATTATATGTGGGTAAGGAAATGATTAGTAAATTTAATTTACTTTTAAATAAATTTTAAATGTTTTATTGTTTAAGACACTTTTATTTTCTTGAGATCCACAGACAAGCATGAGAAATGATAAAGACTCATTGTTTGTAAAGTTTGAGCAACTACATGCTATGTTCCCAAAATTAAAAGTTTTGTTATTTAAGAGGTAGGGAGAAAAAATTTGGCTATTCTTAAATCGTTTCAGACTATGGCAAAAATTAAGGCTGTTTACTGCACTCCCATACAGACAAGGGTATATTTGCTTTGTTCTGTTTATGGAGTACACAAATTTATTGTTATATATAGAGTAGAGAATATATATGCTGCATAGAGACTACCCAACATAAGGCCAAATTATGATAACTTTGCTTATACTATATATGGAGACATTACCATGCAAAACTTTGCAATGACTTTTCTCCTGGTAGGACTAATACTATTACTGGTAAAGAAGTGGTTTGTTTGGGAGAATAGAACCATTATGAAATATGTTATTACATTCTGGTCTTTCAAGAGGAATGGGTTCCCTGAGTAATAGTGCATATTTACAGAATGTATAGTACCTAAAGCGAATTAGTGGATGAAACACTATCCTCATAACAGTGGCTTAATCTTTTATATGACATTTCTAAGCTCTGGCACATATTTATAACTGAAGCATTGCCTCTAGAAATGTTGATTTAAGAGATTAGGACTGAGGTAGCCTCTGAGACAGATAACAAGCAGTTGATGGAAGCCATGCAAAAATTGTGTCTTGGGTTAAAAATAATACTGCTGAGTGGCTGGATAGGCTAGTATGATAGTGATCACACTGGCACATTGCCAGTGATCTGGTTTAAGAATAGAGAATGGTCTTGAAGCTTTGATCAGTTCAATGGGTGCTATTGGGAGACCAGTATAAAAATATTTCTATAGTTTTGTTGACAAAAGAAATTATCATACCCAAGAAAAACATCTACAATAAAGGTAAATTTTATTAAATTAACCTTTCTAACCATTTATATGGTATCTCTGCTATGTATAGCAGAGAAAAAGGCTTTGTCCAAAGGACGAATTCTAACCTTTTAAGTCATGTTTTCTAGAGTTCTGAGGCAAACCTTTGCATGCATGTGCAAATAAAATGTAACTGATTGGTGACATTGTCAGAAGTAGGAATGGCAGAGCAACAGCATGCCATTTGCAATTTCACTCAGATTAAGGAAAACTCATTTTTAAAAATACTAGCTAGACAGAATTATAAGGGTTTTATAGTATGTTATTATGACACTGATTATTACCAGGATAAAGTTATCATTTTCTCTGCCTAGTTTTCTCTGTGACTAACAATCTCATTGTTAGGACTGCCCATGATGTGAAATAGCTTACAGCCCTCAGCTTGGGACAGGAGCTGAAGAGACTCACCCTGCAGTCTTGTTCTGAGTCATTCAAGGACTCTGAAAGAACCTGGAAGGCAGGGTCCTCTTGGGCTGAAGGCAGAGCTCCCATAGACCATGCATCCAGGTCTCCACCCAACCCTCAATGCTCTCAGAAGTTTGAATGGATTCCACATCACACTGATAGGGGAATGAAAGCCTGGAGAACTGAGTATGAGATCATAAGGCCTTTGAGACCCAGACCTCAGCTAGAAGCAACTCCTTGGCCCTGCTCCATGTTCTGTCCTAAGGAGAGAAGGGGAAACAGGTGATCCCAATGTGTGCAGGACAGATACACTTGACTCTGTAATATGACTCTAAAATCCAAAGCACTTCATGAAGTGCAGGAAGAATGCTATATGCCATTTTGAATGTAGTGTGTGTGTGTGTGTGTGTGTGTGTGTGTTGTGTACACAGCCAGGTTTGAACAGAGAACAAGGAGAGAATTACGGAAAACAGCGGTAGGTATCATTGCCCACACACATTGGGTGGGTCCTCATAGCTGTCGCAGACACAGGATTTCTGCAGCCAGTTAAAACCTCACAAGAGGATACTGATTAGTAGTAATTAAAGTAGGAGCATACACACTGAGATACAACTAAAAGGTGTAAAACACTTTCCAAAATTATAGTATTTTCTGTAAGATGGAAAGATTACATGATCATGTACCTTTCACGTACCAAGTTGTCATAAAGTTATTTTCTCTGCTTTTGCCCTTTGGGTTACATGCTTTTGTTGTATGATTCATAGGGCATCATTTTGCAAGAATATTTGCATTTATGAGGATGCAAATACTGCTTTTGCAAGGAAAATTAAATGCTAAATGCATGCAGAATGCTGATTAGTTCAGATATTCCCATGGTTTATAAAGCAAATAGTCATCCAAAATACATCCCATTATAAAAAAATACAGATGTTAAAATCATTTTGTTTTCTACTGATTACAAAATGCAGCTGGGAGCAGCAGGAGAGCAGCATTTAGCAAAGCCAGGGTTTTCTCCTTCTTCGGGTGCCTTGTCCCCATGTGCTGCAATGTGAGGCACTGCCAGGAAAGACTCCTCTCGAACTTTGCACATCCGTCTTCAAAGCCACTTGAAGCCATGGTGCAGAACATTTCCTAGCTGTCTACCTCTTGTGAGCTCTTTGGATGTGGGCGTTATTCCTGGGTCTTTTCTTCTTCAGCTTCAGAGAAACAAGTGTACCACAAAGTGTTTGTTCTAGATATACGGTGTTAGTGAAAAACATGGAAAGTCTTCTGGGATCCTAGAAGGCCCATACCTTGATTTTGTCTCTGCAGAAGGATTTCCGATTTAGAGAGGTGAGTTGTGGATGCTGTTAATCCAAAGGCACCATCAGGGGAGCATCCCGAAGCTGGAGCAGCTGAGTCAGGAGTCCGGAAGTAATGGCGACAGCATAATCTGATGCCTCCTCATAACTTCATTTCCTTATTATGTAATCCGGGTACTTGGAGGTCAAACTGACCTCTGAGCCTTGACTACATTAGAATTAAAAGTGTACCTGAATTCTAGCAACTGCATAAATGACTTTTGGTGAGTGCCTGGTACTGGCTATAGCGTTTTGCTTCTAATCCGTGAAGTTCCTTCACATACAGAGATATTTCCTAATCTTCTGTTGTGCACTGGATATTTGTGTCCTCTCCAAATTCATATGGTGAAGTAATAACATGAAATAAGATAGTATTTGAAAATGGCACCTTTGAGAGACAATTAGATGTTGAGGCTGTAGCCCTTGTGACAAGGTAAGTGTTTGTATACAAGAAGACAAGAGAGCAGAATCCTCTTTCCATGTGTACCTATTCAGGAAAGCTCATGTGAGTGTACAGTAAGAAGAGAGCTATCTGTAACTTAGTTCCCCACAGAGAATCAGAACATGTGGCCACTCTGTCCTCAGACTTCTACTTTCCAAAACTCTGAGAAAATACATTTCTTTGTGCCTGAGTCACCTTGGCTGTGGGATTTTGTTGTAGCATCCTGCATTGTCTGCATTACTCTCTCTGTCACCCTATCTGCCACATCATGCTTCAAAGAGGAATGGTTTAATTTCACTCTTGGTTTGGGAGGATTCCATCTATAGTGCTCTGGCTCCATGGCAGAAATTTCACAACAGAAGGACATGATAGAGTGAAGCAGTTTAGTTCATGGTGGCAGGAAAGCAGAGGAGCGGAAGAGTGCCAGAGACTCAGGGGACAGCAACCAGGTGAAGACCTACAAATCACCCCTCCAGGACCAGAAGTTTGCTTTCCTAATCCCATACAAGGCTCTGGATGCAATCACCTCCACACATTAAGCCTAACCCCCACACAGTTATGCAAACAAAGGCAGCTTCTCAAAGTAACTCTTCCTGTAAGCTTTGTGGGAAATCCTGCTCCAATTTGAGGGCAGAGTTCCTATTTATTCTACTCACTACTACTGATGGGTAAGTTCCCTCCAAATCTAGTGATATAAAACTACAGCTATTTTATTTTGCCCACGTTTTGAAGGTAGGGGAGTTGGAAAGGTTCACTAAGGATTTCTCGTTAGATTGTTCCCCTGAAGTTGTAGGCATGTCTGCAGTGGTGACAGCCCATTGAGTTGATCACCAAAAATGACTCACTTCCATGGTTGGCAGCTAGAAGCTTTGGGCAGCTGGGAGCTCAGCCAGGCTTTCAACCAAGGCACTCATGTAGACTCTAGCTTGATGGGCCTAGGACAATTGGACTGCATAAATGGTGGGTGGGTTTCCCACAGTATCCCATGACATCCAGGTACTTTTATGATCTAGCTTTGGAAGCTGTGCCTTTCTCTTCTGCCATTGTTATTGATGAAAGCAATAAGAATGCCCCTAAAAAAGAGACAGACACCTCACCTATGAGTAAGTGGACTTAAAAATAAGACCATATTTTAATTCTACCACTTTTCTCAGGATCAGTTATTTCTTTCTACTTGTTCTCTTTTTTAATTGCAATAGTTTAACACTATTTTTGGTTTCCTGTATCTTTTGAAAACTTCTCAAAGTGCTAAAAAGAATATATGTTAATATATTCTTCAACTTAAGCTTGATTCTACTACAAACTGCAAACTACAAGCTAGGAAATTTCACAAGAATTCATCACAGCAATTAAATAATTATCATAAGCCTATAAGTTATTGTTAAATTAGGATCAATGATCACTATCTAAATCAAGAGTGCACTTTGCACATTTCTACATCATAAAATTTTCAAAGCCAAATTGTTTTCACCTCTTGAATTTCTGGTGCCATTTGCTGGGGTTTGTACAGAATAGTAGAGTCGGGCCTTACAGTAGCAGAACAAGAAGTAATATTCCAATTTTACTCTGAGTTGTACCATCTGGATTGGGGGATTAGAAATATATCCAAGTGAAATTTCATGAAAATGGGGCATTGAAAAATGTGCATATTTAATCATTGGAGAAACAATAGAATGAAAATAAAGATGGCATATTTTTCCAGTGTAATGAACCTCGACAGCTTCCATTGTGGCTGCCTGAGCGCGTTTGATTGCCAGTTGTTAAATGAGCCTGCATCCCAAAAAGTGGGAATAGATCACGCAGCACAGCACCAGACAGACGAGGTTTGCTTTAAAGAAAGAGATGCAAGCATCACAGAAGTCATTAAAAGCAGTTTCACAATGGCCAGTGTCTTGCTGCTTCCCCCAGGCTCCAGGTGGAATCTGTCCTTTCCTATGCTCTTTTTTTTTTTTTTTGCCAGACTTTCATAGAATCAAGCGAGTTCCATACTTGTTCTTCATCCAAATGTGCAAAGACAATGATAACCCACGAAACATTTGAGATCAATTTGGGAAATTACTGCAATGCCATGCCATCCTTCTCTGAGTCTGGGTTGACTTTGATGCCACTGTTTTTTTTTTTTTTTTTCTACTGGATAATTATCTGGACATCCATCCAAGAGAAACAAAATGCCCCCAGATATGTTCATCTGCTTACTCAGTCTTTCACCGTGTATATGTCTCCTTTTACAAGAAAAGGAGTCACAAAGATTCTATTCCTACGTTCGCTGTGGATGAAACTTAATATACAGAATAATTGGGGAAGGGAAGCAAAGCAATGCATCCTCTCTACTTTCATCCTCCTGCTTATAGAAATCTAGCTTTCTACATTAGAATCACTATAGTGGCTTGGAGATATGGTGTTAAGCATTTTGTAGAAATGCTTTTAAAAAATCTTAATAGGAAGCCTACCAGATAAAAGAACTGCAAATGCAGTTATCTTAGCCAAGCCCCAGAAAGCTAAGTGTATCCCAGCCACCAGGGTCTACGATTTGCTCTCTCAATATCTAAAAGTCATGTTTTCATAATTGCAAGCAGTTGAACAGTTGAATAATTGTTTCCGCTGAGCTGCTCAATCATCACATGACCTTACTCTTGGAACCTTCTTGACACCTTGCATGATTTCCAGCCCTTATAATGACCTGCGCTATTCATTTATTAATATGATTTGATAAGGAATTTTCATCCCAAGAATAATTTATAATTTTCCCCCAATACTGAGGGGTACCAAGGATTCAGACCTAGATCCTCCCATGTTTGAAGTCTGGGCCTCTGCGGAGAAAGGAAGGGCAGAAGCAGCTCCATCAGGTCACTGTACTGGCTGTAGCACACTCGCCCTACTCCCAGTGCAACAGCTTGAGGCAAGGGTGGGCTGCGTCATATCTATTTTGCTTGTTTTTTGTTTAGATCTACTTCAGTGTTCATAGTCGATGAAAATACAATTATGTATATTATAAAGACAATTGCATCTTTAACTTATTGAGGTGAGTTACAAAGAAAAATCATTCATTTGAAGAATACAGTTCAGGGCTGTGGAGATAGCTCAATGGACTAAGCACCTACTTAGGCAAGCACAGGACCATGGTTCGATCCTGGCCCACGGGCTGCACCAGCACCGCCTCTAGGTAAGCTGAGCTGGCCACCAAGAACTGGCATGGTGGCACACATCTATAATCCCAGCGAGAGGGTGACTGAATGCAGGAGGATCGCTACAAGTTCAGGTGCATAGTGAAACCCTGTACCAAATACATAAAAATAATATAGTTCAGTATTTTTAAATATGTTTACAGATTTCCATTGCTGCCACTATTTATTATTAAATGTTTTCATCACCCAAAAGAATATTATAGCTGTCAATCATTCTTTTCTCTCCACTACCCCTAACCTATGGCTCCTATCATGCTACTTTTTGTCAGCATGCATTTGCTATTCTAAAGCTCTCATATAATAAAGGAATTAAATAATATGTGGTTTTTGTATCTGGCTACTTTCACTTAGTAGAGTGAAGAATTAGTACTGCTTAGACTTATGATTCCCATACATAAAATGGGTATGAAGACCCATACTGAAGGATTTTTATAAAGATAAGATAAGAAGAATATAAAGATAATGACTGGAACAAACTATTGTTATTAACTTGATCAATCTAAGGTTTGTAACAAAATCTGGAGACTATAGTGAACGGAGATGGTAGAATAGAGTCAGTAAAGGACTAAAATAAGCTCCATATCCATCACTTCATTTCCTTTTCGACCCAAGTAAGGGTGTCTCAACATTGGCCCTATTGTCATTTTCAGAGGGACTGTAATTGTTGAGAGAAACTTCCTTGTATATTGTAGGGTGTCTAACAGTGTCCACGGCTTCTACTCATTTAGATTCCAGTTGCACCTCCTACCCTAATTTTGACAGCTAAAAATGTCTCAGTCATTACAAAATGTCTCTGGGTGCACAATAAGCCCTGATTAAGAAATTGGGCTTAGACTTTACCCAAAACAGTCATCACTCTTTTCTATCATAATGTATCTTTAGCTCCTATAAGCAATTTAATGCCATAGGCAGGCCTGCACTGCCCCGTACAATAGCCTCTAGGTACACGAAACCATTTAACTTTAAATCAATTAAAATTGCATACAATTAAATTATCCATCTCACCATCTCACTGACCGGCTCACAACTTGTACTCCCTAGCCGCATGTGTCAGGCAGCTCTTAGCCTGAATAGTGCAGATTAGAGCTTTTCAGTTATCACAGAAAAGCCTGTCGGGGAGTGTTTTAGTCATTTTCTCATCACAAGAATGAAATACCTGACACCTACAAATTAAAAGAGAGGTTTATTTTGGCTCACGGTGATGGTCCACAGTTAGCTGGCTCCAAGAGAAACAGGATGGAAGAGGGACACAGAAGATGAAAAGCTGCTCTCAGCGTGGCAGCCAGGAAGCAGAAAGAAAGAGGAGCAGGGGAGTGACCCCTTCAGGGTATTTGCTGCTAACAGGTATCCTGCCTATACCTGTGAACAGCAAATCACATAGTGGTCCCATAACTCAATCCCTTTCCAATGCCCTGGTCTCTGAACATGTATGGACATCTAAATCCAAATAGTAATAAGGGTCAAGCTGTAGAATGACCCTTTTATCTAGTGAATTTTGACCTTTGGAAATGACATTCATTGCTTATAAGTCTTCATGGGATGGGTAGGAAAACATCCCCTGAAATACTCACCTTACTCATTCTGTAGGCAACCAGGACGCCCCTCCTAGTGAAAGTCTCCAAGTGTGTGTAGAGAGTAGTCACCAGCTCGGAGTCTGCCCTGTGGTTTTTCTCAATGCAGGACAATGCAGAGCAGAACCCCCGAAAGAAAACTACAGACCAACCCATCTTCCCTTACTGATTAGGAATGAACAGATTGGCTACCCTCAAGGGAGCAGGGAATTCTGCAATGAACTAGAACTGGGGTGAAGGTGGGGAGTTACAAGGGGGTGTCTTGAAAGGTGATGGAGTATATCAACAAGTGGAACACAATAGCATACACTAGGTCAAATCTGAAAGGTGAGGGAAACCCAGACATAGGTGCAAAAATAATTGTGAAGGCCCTGTAGTTTATTACTGGGATGTTTTCTTTCAAGTCAATAAAAGTGCCTGCTGAAGATTGAGGGGAGGGGTGCTGTACAGGATTTTTTATGCTGCTCCTGTGAATCAAAGACATTCCAGGAAGAGTGTAGCCCTATTTATGACTGAAGAGGAAGCCAGTATGACCTGAGGATGGTAAAGAAAAGAAGGATGCCATTCTTCACAGATTTAAAAACAGAAAAGTGAGCTGGGCAGATAACTCAGAGACTGGGTGTGGTGGTGCCTGCCTAAAATCTTAGCACTTGGGAGGCTGAAAATAGGAGGATTATTATGAGTTTGACCTGCATGGTGAGACCCTATAGACCCTGGACTACTAAATAATAAATACATACATACAGAAAAGAGGAACACCCAACTAAACCTTGAATTCTATGTATATAATAAATGAGTATTAGTATAAGTAAGCCCCATGTAGTACTTGGGATATGTTAACACAAAATATTTATTCACTGCTAAGCCAAAATCCACATGTTATTTGGAGACCTGCATTTCATGTGGTAGCCTTAGAAGAAAGTAGAAGGCAGGGGTATATTTTATGATGAGCAAATAAAACTATTGAGCATACCATCACCTCACACACAGACAATTTCCTTTGGGGTGAAAAAATTTAAAGGTGGGGGACTGATGCATCCTGAGGTGCAGAATGAAGGGGCTGGGGGATGGCAAAGAAGGTGCATTTAATGTAATTGCTGGAAACCATCTTTAAAGAGGTCAAGAACAATGTAAAGATGCAAAAGGAAATTTGCCTTTTGCTACTTTCCAAACCTGAGAAGAATTCTCAAGGAGAATTTGATCCAGTTACAAACAGGAGATTCAGTTCAGTGAATCTCTTGAATGGCTCTTATACCTCAAAGATATAATGTCTGTAGTGGGGAAAGAGACTGAGAGGACAAAGCCACTACCCCAAAGTAGTGGATATTAGGAAACAGTACTGCTCTAAGTCAGTAGGATTAGTGATATGTTATTGAATATTTCAATAACATATTATTGAAAGGAGTTAGAAGAAAGGATTTTAAATTTTTTCACCCCAAAGGAAATTGTCTGTGTGTGAGGTGATGGTATGCTCAATAGTTTTATTTGTTCATCATAAAATATACCTGTGCATTAAAACAGCACAGTTTACACAAAAATATGTGCGACCTTTTATATCAATTAAAAACCAGATGACTGTGTTGGCTGCTTCTGCGTGCACAGTACCAGACACCCACAACCTAAAGGAGGAAGGCTTTATTTTGGCTCACAGTTTCCATCCAGGGTGGGTTGGATTTAAGACAAAAACAGTATGGCATATGGGTGCGGCAGAAGAAAAAATACTCTACGTGTTACAGTAGGAAGCAGACAGAGAAGCGAAGAAAAATACTGTGCCTCCAGGATCCAGCCACCTTCCACACACATGAGAATTTGGGATGAAAAATTTAGGTCTAAACCATAACAATAATAAAAATCTAAAATAACATAAAAATTACTGCCCTTCAATAACTTACTGTCTTGTGGAAGAATCCCATGGAAAGACTGGCATTTCAAACAAGATGCTGGAAGTAAAACTAGAATGCATGTGTAATTAAAATATGAAGGCGGAGCCACTGGTCTGGCTGAAGTAGTCTCCAGCTGGGCTTTGAGGGGGCACACAGGAGAGCAGACTGTGATTTATGAAGGTGAAGTGGTCGTCAGAACCATGGCCAGCGCTCAACTACACTAGGAATCCGCAGTGTGCACAGGTGGGAAGATAGACAGAAAAGCAGTCAGAAGATGGGCTGCCCTTGTATCTTTGGAACCACAGTCTTCAAGCAATGGGGAGACATCTGGGAAGGGAGTAGCAAGATCTATTCTTTCACTTGGGGATTAATAAGACTTTTAAGTGGCAGTGTTATCAAAATAGTTTTCACTTTATAGAAGTGGACCTGGTAGTTAAATGTCTTTGTGTTTCTTTTAAATCATATCATTTTTGGAGACTTTATATGTCATTCACAAGAGAAAAATGAGGACTAAATTTAAGATCACAAATACGAGGTCATATGAAGTTGGAACTGACCTATAGCTCTGTGAGCCTGAAGTCTTCAGAATGTAACATAGTCCTTCCTCTGAAACAAGGAAGAACAATATAAACCACACAGGGATATAGACATTTTTTTAAAAAGTAAGACGTACACAAAAATGCTTAAAATAAAATAGGTGCAACAGTACTCAACAAATTAAAATGTCATGTATTTGATCGAAATCATTTATTTCTCACATTGACTTCATCTTGCAACCTACTGCTGCTACTTGAGGCCCTCTGGCTCCTTCAAGTTACAACTTAAGCAGCTCCTAGAAGCCCAGGGACTCTGCAAAGGAGTTCACACCCAGATTGTTCCCACTGGGAGCTGTCCTTTCCATGCCCCGGGATCTCTGGCATCATTTCTTCTGCCATCAGCGTTTCTCGTCTCCTGAGCATCAGAGCCCCTGGCCTTCACTCAAGGCGCTTCTGCATGTGGATACCCTGGAGCTCCAGATCTGTACCCTTGTCTTTACCACTACTTCTCCTGCCTCTGGCATGTTCCAGGGTTTTGTGAAAGAGCTCTTTTTTTTCTTCATATATTTTTCTTTTTCTGCTGCTTTTAGGCACACATACATTAGACCTCAGGTAAAAGAAGCAAGCTGTCACAGAATTGCCCCGTTCTGCCAAAGACTAAAACTATGTGTCCTTAAAACCTCCATATGGCTTGTCCTAAGAGGCCCCACTGTCACCTGATGCAGACAAAATGCTATTCTGCTGTGTTCTTCATCCTCAACACTCCTGGCCCTCCACACACTGCAGTGGAGCAGAAATCATGAAGAAAGCATGACTTCTGTTAGTAAGGAGATGCTGCCGGGGGAGTTTCTTTGTGGACAGGCCTGTCCCTGACTAGCTATGTCACAGTGCTACTCCAGATGGCAGTTGCTGATGGGGCGAGCTCAAATGAAGTTTGAAAATCTCCATGCTACCATAGCAAACCAACAAAACCATAAAACAGGTTAAAAATTAAGGGGCACTAAGGCTGGGGGGCAGTATTTCTCTCTCACTTGTTTATTCAGTGTCTCCTTTCCTTTTCCTTGAAGCACACAATGAACAGATTCTGTCTCTTGTTTCCAGCTGACCAGTAAATCACAGGCATATGCGGTTGATCATTTTTCTCTCGCAGGGTATTTGTAAAGTCAGTCTGCCACATGTCCTTAGTCATGTACGGTGTGCTCTCATGCCTTTATGCACCATCTGCCAAAAAATAAGCTTTTCTTCCCACTTCTAAACATCTGAGAAGTTAGTGCTGCAGAGGTGGCTACCTGCATAAGGGGAGAAAATTCTAAATGGAGGTGCTCACTGAGTCTGAACATAGACCATAGACATGAGTACTCAGTCAATAAGAACATTTGATGGAAATTTCATAGTAGAAAAATCTGACTTATTACTAAGTAGGTTTTTTTGGGGGGTAGCTATGATAAAAAGAGAATATTTAAAATTTTATGACACACTGCCTTTAGTCCTCTTCAAAATATTCTTGGTTTTGCACCTTTGCCTTTCTTCTGTGCTTTCTGGAAGCAGTTCTGGAAGTGATTTCCTCCTGAGTTAGTGGATGGCTCAGAGTCCTAACTAGATGCAAAGTGTTCCCTTTACATAGTTGCTTTGGCTTTGGGGAAAATTCAGAATTTGCATGCGGCCAGGTGCAAGGTATGAAGTGGACGAGGAGGCACCATAGCTTTTTCACAAATCTGCCTTTCCATTGAGTGACACTCAACAGCAGCATTCACTGTGGTTTTTTCACCTCATGAAAGAGGAGTTCCAGAACAGCATCAGAAGGTGGCAAGAATGATGAGGCTGGGGAGATGGCTCAGTAGAATAAATGCTTGCCTAGCAAGTGCAAGGACCTGAGTTCAATCCCTGGTTCTGGAATTAAAAAAAAGCACAGAATGATGGCATCAAATGTGTTCAAACAAAAGAGTATTATAAGAGGTCTAATGGTGACATGTATACTATAATCATTTTAAAATTTAAATATTATCTGTATATTTTAGTAACCATTGTATATAATGTTAGGATAAATTTTGTTTATAATTCTAGGAGCAATAGATTTTTAGAGTACCAGCCAGTAAAGTTCAGAAACTTTTAAGACTGCAGTATCTTATGGGATTTTCACAGATCATTATTTCTTTGATTGTATTTTTATGTCAAATCTGTTGCTCTGCACTTGTTGGATGGAACCTTTAGCAGTCGGCCAGATCAATTAAGCTTATTCTGATTTCTGAATATTGTAGCTCTGCAGCTCTGTTTTCTAAAGGAAAAAGTAGATATAATGATACATTTCCTATGCTTTCTGAACAAGGAAAGAAAATAATATTGCCAGTGACTTAGATAGATGCTACTTTGCTTCACAAACCTTTCTCTCTTTCTTTCTTTTCTTTTTGTTTCTTTCTTTCTTCCTTCTTTCCTTTCTTCCTTCCTTCCTTCCTTTTTTCTTTCTTTTTTTCTTTCTTCTTTCTTTCTTTCTTTCTTTCTTTCTTTCTTTCTTTCTTTCTTTCTTTCTTTCTTCCAGGAATCAAACTGAGGATCCTTGTGCTTGGCAGGCGGCTATATCCCTAGTCCACTTTTCATAAATATAATGTAACACTCATTGCTTATTTTGTATAAAAATGAACAGTACATTTTGGTGCAAGTCTGATACTTTTCGATTATTCTACCAATTTTGGAGATTAGCAAAATTGCAGGAAAATAACTAAGTTGACCACAAAATCAATGTTAAATTGAGCAACAGAAAAAAAAAAAAAAAAAAGACAAGAGCTAGCTCAGGTCATCAAAAAGTTAAAGGAGTAGCTAAGAAGACCAAAAACAATGCAGATTTTCTTCAGCCAGATGGTTTGCTCCAGCCATGCCTATGCCCAATGAATTGCTGAAGAAGATGAAGATGGTGGCTGCATCACTCTGAAGCTCAGGCCGGTGTGCTCTTCCTCGGGAAGAGGTGTGCAGAAAGTGCCCTTGCTTCGGGCCACCGCCGTGCCCTGCCTTTTCTGGCTCATGCATAGCAAAACACTGTGGTCACTGTCTCTTTTATTATATTACAACTTTATTTTTATTCATTGTTTTTTCTTTTTTGATGGAACTGGGGATTAAGCCCAGGCCCTGTGCTTGCCAAGGAAGCACTTATTCTGCTGAGCCACATCCCCAGCTCCACAACTTTATTTTTTATAGTGTGCATCTTGTTCAACTACTTTGTTCAACTTCTATACCTAAGCCAGTATTCCTAAGCAAAGCCCTATTTAACTACCTGTACACCTGAGAGCAGTAGTTATTTTATGGAGTCTATACATTTCTTGATTTTAAGCAATGAGAATATTTGTAAATGTATAGAAGTATATTCAATTGGAATCTGACCTGCAAAACTATAGGATCCTAAAATATTGGTGTATTCAGGACATTAAATATCATCTTGTACTAACATTTGCAAATGAAGAAACTAAGGTTGAAAGAACCAATGTGATCTGTACAAAATTCGTTAACATGTCTGTTAAAGAATAATTCTAGGGCCAGCAAGATAGCTCAGTGAGCTATGTGCCTGCCTAGGCAAGCGCAGGGACTGGGGTTTGATCTCCTATACCACATGCCATTCTGGCCTCATCCCTGAGCTTGCTGAGCCAGCCACTGAGATTGGGTATGGTGGTGCATGCCTGTAATCCCAGTATTGGTTGGGTGAAAACGGAGGATCACCACAAGTCTGAGTTGCATAGTGAGACCCTGTACCAAATACATTAAAAAAAGAATAATAGTACTAAAGTACTACCATATACATTGTAGTGCAAGTAAAGATATTGTTTTCTTCATTAGAACACGTACCGTGCCCCCACTGCAATGATTTGCACATACTCAAATGTTCATGATCAGTATTATATGCCTCTGATGTCATATAGGTGCTAATTTATGCCACTTTACATTTCTATGCCAGAAAAGGAACCCTACAATGTATTGTATTATACACTATAACTGACTTATCAGTTGGTGGGGTTCGTTTGATTTGAGCTCATTCATTATTTGAAATTGTGGTTACAATACAGGCATTTGAAAAACTTTCATAAGTTGAGACAGCATAAAAGGTGAATTGGTGAAACTGTCCTTACTTCAAATGCAGATAAAACTTTAGTGTGTATTTTGGAAATGATTTCTTTAAAATTGAGTGCATAACAGCTTCAACACAGATAATAGTAAAGTACCTCACAGTTAAACAATCACTCATAATTTACTAAGGGAATTCCTGGGCTGGAGAGATAGCTCAGCAGACTAAATTCCTTCTTAACCAAGTGCAGAGACCAGTGTTCCATCCTGGTCCCTCATGCTGTAAGAGCCCTGCCCCCAGGTGCACTGTGCTGGCCACCGAGACCAGGTGTGGAGGTGAGTGCTGCAATTCCAGTGCTGGGGAGGCTGAAAAACAGGACTGTCACCACGAGTCTGAACTGCATAGTGAGACCCTGCATCAAGTACATAAATGGGAATAAAAAAAGAAATTTCTATTTGCATTTTATAGAAGGAGAAAACTGAGAAGCCAAATATTTTTAGGTTGTATAGTTAAAACAGAAGGTGATTTATATTCCTTCCAGAATCTTATTTTTAGGATGAGCCCTCTCAATCAGGTGCTGTGTGTCTACCAAGAGCACCGGTAGTTGGCTTTGCAGTACTCTTCCCAACTATAATCAGTACACGTAAATTTCCTACAGATCTTACTAAAATGCAGCTTCTAACTTGGACTTGGTTTGAGGTTTTGTTTTTCTAACAAACCAGTGGTCCTTAATGCCTGAGATTCCACACTTTGTGGCATTCCAGAGTGCTGGTCCACTGGGAGCAATCTGAGTCAAAAGGCCTTTAGCAATCTTGTGTTCACACAGTGGGATAGCATGGCCTGCTCCCTGGAATCTTATTATTTTTTCCAGTGTTTGATTTTTAATGTGGCTAACTACCTTTCTTTGTAAATATATTTATGAGCCTAGATGTATGTATCTTTGTGTATTCACCCTAAATCCTACAGTTTATATCCTAAATTGTAATGGATCTCAGTAAATAGAAATGACTCTGCTTACAAATATTCATTTTACAAAGTAGCACAGCAGAAATATCTTCAGTTAAGTGGACCATACAGTGGCAAACAGTGTTCTGTGAAGCTTTGCAGCCCCTGTGACTGCAATCCAGATGCATAAGGAAAATGAAAAATGCCCAGTCACTCCTTGCATTGTGTGCAATTGCTCAGTTTGTGGAACCAAGTTGAGATCTGATTGGTCTGAAGGCCCAACCTCCATGGCATCAACCTAACTAATTTGGATCTTAAGAGCTAACCCTCTAGGGAACCTTTTACTTAATGGGAATAAAAACTCCAGCAGGGTTTGCATTAGCATTTGGTTTTGTCACAGTTCTGAGAAAAACCCTAAACCAGGAGGTCAAAACTATTTAGAAGTGTTTGGCAAGTAGTTTCAGCTGATGGAGCTGTGGGTTATTATAGAGTGAATTTTACATAGAGGAAAAATTCCAGAAGCACTGTGATTCCTCACGGCTCTGGTCCTGCTGTGCTTTGCCTGCTGGGCACTAATGCCTTTGGCATTATTTTTTGGGAGCAAGGGTCTGGGCTGGGGAGGTTTATTGTGTTAGGTGCCAGGTGGGAGGAGGGCAGATCCTGTGATTTCTAGCAGAGAGCCTAGGCTATAGGTAATAGCCTGTGTGTGCCTTCAAGGTAAATGCTGGTGGGCACTGTAGTTAACATCATGAGGACATGCTGGACAGAGACCTTGCTACTCTCTAGGGCAAGGGCCTTTCCCAAAGTGGGAGCCTTCAAGCTCTGATCCCTGGTCCTCTGCTGCAAGATTGGGGCCTTTGGGACAGAAAAGATGACTTGATCTCTGGCCAAGCTGGCTGCTCACTACCAGGTGGAGTGGATGGGATGGGCTACCTCTCTCCTCCAGAGGGCATACCTGAGCCCTCCTGATATTTAGCTTTCTTCTTTACTGGAGGAGAGGAAGGCAGCTGTGGAGACAGTGGTGCTATTTTTATAGTATCTGAAGTCAAATAAAAATTATTTTCTGGTTTGTAGAGTAAGAACCCAATTTGGTTACTTTGGGCATGAGGAGCACATTTCTAGCAGTTTAAATTTTCTCCACAGTGGTAAGCTTTTGGCTCAGAGCATAGGCAGCCCATGGTGTGTACATGCTACATGTTTTCAGCTCATAATCCTGCCCTTTCCCAGGCCTGTGAACAACTGGATCTCAATTAAAATCATGATTTATTGAGCCCACAGTGTGTTGCTATTTCATTGAGTAAAATTTTAAAATCGGCCAATATCATAGATTTGCAATAATGTTAAAAAGCAGAAAGCCTTGTACTCCTAGGGCCTGTGTTGGTACAGGAGTTGCTATGGCTGAGACCAAGGAATGGTGTTAGCCTGGGAATACACTCTCTAGTTAACACAGTCTCAAATATTTGTGGGCCCAGCTCCCTGCTCTCACTGGTGTTATCAGTGCCGATCCTGCATTGAGGCTATCACCCTGATGCAGCCTTTGCCACGTGCTCTTGGTCCAACAACTGACTAACCTCAGGAGATCCAAGGGTACCTCCAAAGGGCTCAAACACAGTGCATGTGCAAAACCACGTTTCTCTCTTCTGACTTAAACCAGAGTGTAAGCTGGAGTGTAGCAGGTATAAATTTAGATTGTCTGGAGAGATGAGCTTAGCAGAGAGTCTGTGTTGAGCTGAGACAATTGAAAATCTAAACTAATAGTTGTGTAAACTGAGCAGTGTGTACCCTCCTGTCACAGAAGCCTGGATGGGCTGTTCATGGCTAGGTGAGTCTCACAATCATCAGAAACAGAATCCTCTGCATGGGATGTCTTCTCTGTAAACTGAAAGACCTGCTGTCTCTCTAGCTTTTGCATCTTCCTTAGCTGGAAGGAAAGAAAACAGCAAGGGAAAGGCGTTTATTCACTATCAAAGGAAGCCTTGCAGAAGTTGCATGCATCATTACTGCTTGCATGCCTTTGGCCAGACCATGGGTTGTTAAGTTGCGAAGATGGCTATGGCGGTCTTTAATCCAAGTGACCCTATCCCAACTAACGATCAGGAAGGAGAATGGATAGCAGGGCACTACTAGCAATCTCTACAGAGACTGTTTCTTGTGGGTTTTATATTCCTCGCAGCATTGGACATAGTGAGCTCAGTCTGTAACTTTAAAGCCTGATTATGTTGTTTCACTGTCCATTAGTTTACCAAAGTTCACATAAAGCTTTTATAAACTAAATCCATACTGTAAAAATAATCACATCAATGGCTGCTACTAAGGAAGAGTGACATAAGTTGGTGTACTTGGTATGGAATCTCCCCTGCAACTCGTTGCATAGTTACCCTCCTTAAACTCTTCAAGATACACCTAATTGTTTTCTAGTTGGAAGAGATAATGTACTCATCTTGTTGTTGAAGAAAAATATCTTAATTTCCCATGAATTAGTTTACTAAAACATATCATTACGATGTAAGGGCCGGCCAGATAGCTCAGCAGACTAAAGTGCCTGCTTACGCAGGCGCAGGGACCAGGATTTGATTCTGGGAGCACAGTGCCAACTCTGCCCCATGGGCACACTGAGAAGGCAAATGAGATTGGATGTGGTGGCATGTGACTATAATCCCAGCACTTGGGAGGCTGAATACAGGAGGATCACTATGAGTGTGATCTGTGTAGTGAGACTCTGTGGTCCCTATACTAAAATACATTAAAAAAAGGTATTTAAAAAAGATGTAATGTGAATGCTTTGGTGTGCTAAAGAATAAAGACATTTCTGGACCGTATATACTAATCAAAAGTGAAAGTTTAAAGGTTTAGGACAGCAAGAATCTGAAACTAGCCTTAGCTCTGTAGCTGGCCTTGGCGTGGAGGATGACAAGACCGGTTCTGCCATGCATCTGTGTCCTGAATCATCAGCCCTCCTTGTGCCTTTGCGCACACGTCAAGCAGTTGCTCATACACTAGTTCAGGGAATATTCAGAAGGGCCAGAAGAAATAGTCTGTACGCCAATCTCTGCTTTTCTTTAGTTCTTGGTCATTTCACTTTCTGCTGACCTCTTCCCATGAGTGGAAAAGGACTTAAAACTCCACATTAGCACTCTAAAACATTTTGTCACAGTTCTCACAAATAACACCAACGCTGATAGAAACTGACAGTAGCTCTATTTTATGAATTTTAGATCCACTTCAACAATCTTAGCCTACAAACACCAAGTAGAGAAATGTGGTTTAAAAAGCATCATATTATTAGAGCAGATACAACTCTTGGTTTAAAATAATGAACAAATAAATAAAAGAAATAACAATATTTTTATACTAAAAATGGAAGGGAGGCATAGCTAGGGAATGAACTGAAACCCTTCAGTCATGCCTAGACAGACTTATTTATTCACATACTTAAAAATGATTAAGTATGTGCAGTGGGTGGTCTCTAGAAACAGTTGAGTAATTTTCTCCCTGTTTCCCACC
Organism: Ctenomys sociabilis; assembly: GCA_004027165.1. Lineage (NCBI taxonomy): Eukaryota > Metazoa > Chordata > Mammalia > Rodentia > Ctenomyidae > Ctenomys > Ctenomys sociabilis. The sequence goes on along the minus strand of PVKA01001111.1, from coordinate 112,311 downwards.
ATCTGTAGCCTGACCTTGTCATTTTCAACATCTGTTCTGTGGACTCTCTGGAGAGCTATAATAGAATACTAAGTCTTCTTGTCATTCTGCAAAATGAGTTATTTTGAAGGGAAAAGATCGAAGGCCCTGTATATCGCTATGTTAGCATAGCTCTTTTATCATTCCCAGAGTGTCAAAATCCTGAATGCTTTTATTGCTCCCACTTTTCAGAGAAGCAAATTGAGGGCCAGCAAATTGGTAGTTGGTTCAAGATTGCCTGTAGATGCTGACAAGGGCAGGCAACCTCCTGTTTTATTCAGGGATCTCTGTGGACCCTGAATATGCTGCTATAGAATTTTGATGCTTCCGGTTATTTTCTGAGCCTGCCCACCCAAAAAAGAGTTTGGAAGGAAAAACACTTAAAATTATTTTTGTGAGGAAGGAGTCCATGACTACTAATTTGGCAAGCATTGGTGTTTCCTAGGCATAAAAGCACTCTTACCTTTTAATTCTGTGCTAATGGCCATCCAGCTGCTTCACGACAGAAGTGGGTTCTTAGGAGCAATTAGGCTAGAAAAGGCTAGCAGTGAGTGCCATACAGCCTTGACCATTACAACTGCAAGTGGGGATCTTCCACCTCAACTCTTTCTTTGCACAAACAAAGCCACAATTGTAGAAGTCTCATGATCACCTGAAGATTCTACTGCTAAATGCTACCAAAACCCATTTCAGGAGTTCTCTGTGTGCCTCCTCAAGCCACTACTCCAGCATGAAGGAATCTGGATAGGTCAGTGGCCAAGAAATATACCTCAGGAAACTTTTCACAACCTTCTTCCTTTGCATAATATCTCCAGAGAATTTTTAGTTAACATCTAAGCAGCTCTCTAATTGGCAGACTTCGTACAATAGCTCACTTCTCTTTCCACTCTTTGCTCTTTTTCTTTAAAGTGTCTCTCAATTATTGTAATAAGGCATGTTTGTCAAATTCCAACTTGAGAAACACACTGACATTGCATTTCTACAGAGTCTTGGGGCAGACTCTTGCATTTGAGAATGTGACCTGGTTAGACCAGCACATTTACATTGAGGCAGGGCTTAGTTATCCTTTGTCCATCCTTTTTTTTTTTTTTTTTTTTTTTTGTCATATTCCATGGCATTTAGACTGATCGCCTTTTCCAGATTCCATCACGCATGGACGCAGAACCCTCATGCGGGGCAGGATCTATGAGCCCCTGTACATCACAAGAGATAACATGTCAAAAGAAGTGCTTACTACATCCTGGGATAAAACTGTATATGGCTCTTGTAGGAGAAATGAATTGGTGAGTGCATAAATAAATATCAAATCCCCACCTTTTCAAAGTTTTGACCTCTAAATTGGAATCAGTAGCATCTGAGCTTCCCTGAGTAAATCATCAGTACCTTCCTCGCTTCACAAGAGCTGGTTCACAGGCATCTCCTGGATTCCTCAGTCCCGTCAAGGAATATTGTCGCTTGGATACCAATAGGCTGCTAGTAGGTACAGTCAGATCACCATTTCCATAATGATTCCAAGAGATTCGGAGCCTAGCTCCTTATCACACACGAACCTATCTCTAGATAAACTTCCTAGAAGCCGGATGATCAGAGCACCCACGCAAGTTGAATCTTTTCTTGTAACCATGGCAACACACTTGCTGTCTTGCCTACCCCTCCCCACTCTGAATCACTACATTGCTGCTGGCTTAATAAAGCCTGACAAACTTACACAGCAAAGATTTCTTGCCTGACATCTGAGATCTTTATTAACTCATCGAGGCCAGTCTTGCCATTAACCTGGCCTTAGTTGGCATTCAAGAAAAAAATTCCTAGGATTGATTTTTACCACCTTCTCCCAGGTTATGCAGTCTCTTTTTATATATCAGTGAGTCAATCAGCCAACCGGTCAATTCATCATTTGTAGGAAAGGATTAAACCATTTGGATATGGACTGTTATGTCTACATCAGGATTCCTCATGCCTGGCCAGTCTACACTGGGAGTATCCAGGGAAATTCAGGCCAACAGGAAGGTAATGTGACACCTGATTCCCAGTTAGAGCACATCACATGTTTGATTCTGTCTGGGGGCCTCTTCCCTGGACTTAACCCCCCTGCATAAGTCCCCTGCATAAGCCCCCTCGCCTAGGCTCTCTGAACTCAGTAACACCTCTGTAAGGGTCACCATTCTGAGACACTGGCACAACACATAGGTGAGGACCTGGAGCCTCCAGCACTGGACAGGACTTTCATCATCGATGCCTAAAGGCAGATTTAAGTAGAGAGGTCTCTGCAAATTGTGGCTGAGACATCAAAGAATCCAGGGACAACTCAGCTTCATCAAGGCTTCCCACCTAGTGCTCAGAGAGAATGTCATACCTGTCAGTGGGCGCAGCTGCCTTGTTATGCATTAGATGTAGCAGGTCTCCCCAAATCTCATGTATTCAGAGCTACAACTTTTGGAATCTGACTGGCTCAAGGGGGTCCATACCTAGCAGTGGATTCATCCACAAAGGATTCAGTAGTTGAATATATTATCAGCAGGCAGAGCTTGGTGGTAGGCGGGTCGGTGGAGGTGTGCCTGGGCAGGTGCGTCTTCCCCCCACCTGTTCCATCTCTGAATCTTGGCCAGGAGGGCAAGAGGAACTTCCCACCACTGTGCCCTCTAGCACGCTCTTTCTAACTTAGAGCCAGACTACCGTATGCTGAAGCCTCTCAAAGCTGTGAGCCTGAATAAACCACCCACCCCTCCTTTGAGCTCTAGGTGCCAAGTATTCTGTCTCAGGAATGAGGAAGTGAGGAAAGCGTGTTCTCATCAATCTTCTGGTGCAAAAGCAAAAACGTCCAGGCCTCCTCCTCACTTTCCCGTGCTACTTCTACTCAGCTCTTATTGCTCCCTGCTCATCCTCTTCTGCCTCTGCAATGAGAATATGTTCCTGTTCTTGGAGTGCTTCTCACTGTTGTTCTTATCCTCCAATTGGTCAGGAATGCTCTCCTTTCCTCTTTAGGTTAAATAATACCCTAGATATCTACCAATAGGATAATGAACAAGCAAACTATCCCATGCTGTGGATGGTGAGCATCATCTCCCTCTCACCCACAGCCCCTAGTCTCCCAGCTGTCGGGAGTGGTAGCTACTGAGCACTCATAGCCAAGCCCTTCTGCTGCAATAGCCTTTCCTGAGAGAAGCTACCTGCCCAAGCTCACATCATTCCACAACCAGTGAACAGATCAGACAGGGGCACAGCTCGATGCCATTGTTTCTGCTGGGGACAATGATGGAGGACTCTTTCCCTAGCTGAGAACTTCCCAGAGAATTCCTGGTTCCTCTATTGCTACCTGTGTCCTGAGCTGTCCCTGTGTCCAGCTCTGTTCCTCCTCATTACCTAGAAATCTGTAAAGCCTCCCCGGGAAAAGTACCATGTGAACACTGTGAACAGCTCTCTCTTAGGAAACCCTGTGGCATGGAAGGTTCTAGGATGAAATGACATGTATCCATTAAAGATTTAAAATTATGTATTAGAGAATTTTTAATGACATTGGAAGGTGTTTGTTAATGAAGCAAATACAAAAAGAAGAGGCAAGTTGAGCATCAATTATGTTTCTGATTATATAATATACAAGAAAAATGAAAATGAAAGGCAAAGAGAAAAGAATCTACTTCTAGAGAGCTGCTCTTAAAATAGAAATGTCCATCTCTGGTATTTTGTTTCGCTTAAAAAAATGCTCTAACATGAGCAATAATGATTCACAAACCCGATTAAGATATTTAAGAGCAAAATGAGAAAATGTTACTAATCAAATCCTCAAAGCACAAATCGATAGTTAAAAGATTCTTAGAGAGAAATCATGAATCTTCTGGCTCCATAGTCATTCACAGGGCTCTGCTGTTGTTCATCCCTGCCCTGTTCCATGGAGTTTTTTAGTATTTATTTTTTATAACTTTTCCTCTATATATGTATCTATCATTATGCTTCATCAAATGAGTATAGCAAATGTTTAATATTGTCTATTGTTCTGCACCACAACTTCCATGAAGCTAGGTGATCATATCCACATGCTTTGTATTTGCATCCACGGTGTAAGCACTGACTATATTTTACTGAATGAATGAATGAATGAATGAATGAATGAATGAAGTCATCAACCAATTAATCAATCAATCAGTAAAATAGGGATCGGAGTAGAGGCTCGAAGCCTGAACAATTTTATTGGTATAGAGACAACAAACAATTGCATATAAAAAGAAGAAGAAGAAAAACCCTAATTCACATTTTCTACTTGTCTCGGAATAGAACACTTCAACAGTAAAAGGCTGTGGTGGCCCTCCCTGCCGGATAGTTTACAGAGCACCTCGGGAGGAAGCTGGCGTCGCCACTGTGATGTTGAGGCTTTCAAGATAAGCATCAGCTTGCTTAGAGGAAATCAACAGTGATGAATGCAGCCTTCAGCATCACGATGCTCCTTCTTGATCTTTTCCCATCCAAGAGAAAAAAAAGCCCTTGTACCAGAGCTCCTCCTGGAATACATTTAGTGTAGATGCTTTGAGTTCAAGTGCAGAAAACCGCACATGAAGGCTTTCTAGTTCTGATCTTATTTTTGTCCCTGTTTTCTCTTATTAATACTAAACAGCATTCTCTTTTTTTGTCATGAAATCACTTGTCACCAAATTACCACTTTCACAATTATAGTGTACAGTTTGCTTACTTATCTCACGTTACTTGTTAGCATCTATCTGTTTCTCTGTGTCTCTCACTTTCTTCCTGTTGCTCCCAGGACTCAACCCATGTACTTCATACTTAGCTATATGCCCAGCCCCTTCTAAAAGTTTTTTTTTGTGTATCTATTTTTAAATTAATTTTGTTGAGAAACAAATGGCAATGAGACAGTTTCAAAACAAGTTAATAGGACAGTTTCAATGATTAATACATTGCATATTGTTGTCTTCATAGTAGTTATTTATAGTACAAGATGCAGACATGATATGCCACCCCAAATTTTCTGATCAAGGAGATAAAGGGGCTGCATAGGAAAGTGATCAATGATGTGGACTGTGCCTAAGGAGTTACATGGGGAGAAAACATTCTCTCAGGTTTTCACAGAGAGCAAATAGATCAAGCAATGGCCGTGACTTATCCCCATGGCTGAAAATGACAAAGGATCTACAATCTATGGTATGGGGTTTCAGGGCATATCCTGAGGGGATTTGACTGACCTTGTCAGATACAGAAGTTACATTTCTTCTTCTTTTTTTTTTTTTAGACAAGTCTCCTTAAGTTGCTAAGTTGTCCAAGGTGAGCTCAAATTTGTGATCCTTTTGCCTTAGCTTACCATAATGCTTGGATTATAGGTAGATACCACCACACCTGGCTGCCTTCCCTTCAGAAGTAACAGCTAGTATTTGCAGGGCTGTTCACAGATTTTTTTGAGCTAGCATTATTATAATCCCAAGTAATGCATTTATTTTAATTGGAGCTTTGTTACCTTAAGTAAAAGACCTATTTCCCTTCTTCCATTCTCACTGTCACCTACAGACCAGGAAATCAATACTGATCCATATAAGAATCTTCTTAGATTGGTCCTTGCATATTCACCTTTTCTGAGTTTCTCCTTGGATACATTACACATCATGTGTCCAAGTCATGCCAAATATCTGGCCTTCGGAAAAGGAGCCATTCCCTGTCATATGTTTGTGTTTCTTCCATTTTTTGATTAAAGATGCTTCCATATTCTTCCTTAGGACAGACTCCAGTCATGATGTCTGTGAAACCTGGCTCTCTCATCTTTGTTTTCTCTCTCCTCTCCTCTCCTCCCTCTCCTCTCCTCTCCTCTCCTCTTCCTTCCATTCCTTCCCTCTCCCCCTTCCCCTCCTGTCTCTCTTCCTCTGCTGCTTTCTTGTTCTTTAGGATTTCCTATGCCCCTACTTCCCCCTTTTACATATTCTCATCCATTCTATGTTATTTCCTAGTAAGACTTTGAATGCTTTCTGTATACTGACTGCTTACAGTTATCCATCGCCGGTTGATCATGAGATGTATTAGGTACACAAAAGTATTTATTGAATGCAAATAATTAAAATTAAGATTCACTACCAGACATGTAAAGGAGAGCTGGTTTTTTTTTTGAGGGGGGGTTGTTTTTTTTTATGGAGTATGCCTTGTGGCATGTTTCAAATATGTATCTACTGTTAGGATTATACCCGATGAACAGAATTTTCCTTGAAGATGTCAGAAGAATAAGGAAAGGGAATTTATACACCTCTAGAAAAATTTTGACATTCCTCAGAGAAAGATATGAACTGTTAATTAGACACATACCATGACACTGTGTAACTTATCCTGTAGTGCCTTTAGATTTGAACATTCTCTCCAGCCTGTCTCATGTTTGTTTCTCTTGAGCTTCAACACAGAATTTGTGTTAGTAATACCTGCTATTTCCACTCCAGGATAACGGCCTATTTAACATTTTATCATTTCCAAAGTACAGCAATTCACACTTTACCCACCTCTAGTTATTTGATATGGATCTCTTCTGAGGGCTCCCCAGGATCATTTCATGGTGTAGGCTATATTACTGAGTCAGTGGGCTATCAAACCAGCATAAAACCAAGCATTAAATAAGGAAAAAGATACTCAGATTGTTTGAAATAGAAAATAATCATGAAAAATGTGGAGCTAGGGGAGGGAGGAGAGGGACAACTTAACAATTGTAGGACTTTCTTGGTACACTATCATTTCTGCCTTCTTATAAATTGGAAAATCCTAGTGGAACCCATGTGAGGGCCAGCTGTCGGTCATTCCAGTGCAGAATGGTCACCTGGCCAGCACCCCAAGTTCTGATTTTGTTTTCTAGGTGGATCTTGGAAATTTGCCTATTTAACAGAGCCCCCAATGATTCTTTTTTCATTTTGTTTTGTTTTTTCCCCAATGATTCTATTAGAGGACACTCAGAGAAGCAATATGTGACCCTCTTTTAGCCTCACTGCATTAATTTACATTTTCTGCTAAAATGCTGGCCATATATCAGCTCACATCGGGCAGTAGGGGCTGCACTCAGCTGGGCGATGCTTTCGTCAGTGTGCAGGGCTTGCAAGTGGAGTTCCCTGCAGCCTATGGCTCAGCTGAGGCCAAATGGTAAATATTATGTTTGTCAAATGACTGGGTGTTTGTAGACTGTCAGTCAAAAGTGCCATTTCTCCTCCCTGAGTTCTTCACAGCAGGCTAGTTTAGCCTAGTCCAATCTCTTCTTTGAGCTCTTTATTGACAAGCTTACTGTCTCCATTGGAAACTTTCAAGATTTCCATCAGCCAAAGGGGGCGTGCCCCACGTGGAAAACAAGAGGACACCTTTCAAAATTCTGCTTATATCTTCTGTTTTAATGCCTCACTGACTAACAAAAGTAACCAAGTTTAGACTTACAAGAAGGAGAAAAGAATTCCACTTTTTCATGGAAGGTGTGATAAAGTCACATTGTAAGGGAAGAGGGGATTTCTAGGACAACCTTTGTCAAAATCTACCATACTTACAATAGGAAAATGAATGTATTTGAAAATGGCTGCTAGCCATGATGTATAAAGAACTCGTACTTTAAAATACAAATAAGTGCAAATGAATGTTTATCTTGCAAACAAAGTGTTTTCACTAACAGCCAAGTGTTGTTTTACTTTTAGCAAGAAATCAGTGGACTTACAGCCAATGGGTAGGAAATTGTGCACAGTCATGAAAAACTCATGGAAATTTACATCATTCATTGATATAATCTGCTTTGATCAGGAAAAATAGTTCAGTACTGCAGCTCTGTCCTCTGCTATCTGGGGAATATTAGGTAACAGCAGATGTTGATTTTAAGGGGCACTGCTTTTTAGGAAGAAGTAGTGGAAACCATGCTATCTACCTGTCTAGGTCTTACTCTTTGTGTGTCTTCTCTTGAGCAAATAAATTTCTTCATTTTTTCCACATTTCACAGAGTTCTTTTAATTACTTAAAAGTAAAGCCCTACAAAGCAATTAGCTGTTGTCACCATTGTCATGACAGTAAAAGAAAATATTGCTCATATGACACAGCTCTCATCTGATGAATGTAGAGATGACTAATGAATTCATATTCAGCCAATTTCTTGCCATTTCCAAATCTACAAGGCCGGATGAAGATAGGTCAAACCTATTTATTTCCTGAGGGCAGAAGAAAATGGCTTGTCATACTTTCCAATTCCTAACAGAGACTTAGTGACAAGTATTTTCATTATTGCTTAAAGAAAAAGCAGTAGAGTAGCCAGTCTCCAGCTAACATTGTTTTATAATATCTACACCTTTGGGTAAAAGTGCTAACCAGTGTAGCCCAAAAAGATTTACAGAAATGGAGTGCTTAGAAGATATTCAAAAATTTTATGGGCTGGGATCAAATTTGATGTACTTTTTTTTTTTTTTTTTTTTTTGAGTACTAGTTATCAAACTCAGGACCTTGCACTTGCCAGGCAGGTGCTTAGGCCCCTGAGCTACATCCCCAGCCCCCATATATAGTATCTTATGTCTATACACAAACAATGTGCTACTGAACCTCACCCTTTTTAAATTGATGAAATCATGTTTGTCTTTTTCTCGTCTCCTGACAATGCCTTTGGCACAAAATTAGACAATCAACTAATGAAAAGGCAACCTGTGAAATGAGAGACAGTGCTTGTGAACCACGCATCAGATGAGAAGTCAGTATCTAAAGTGTAAGAAATGAAAGAAATATGTAGTGAGCATGTTAGACAGTTTTCAGTGAGACACGTTATCATTAATACCCCTCAGAATCTTCCCCTCCACTTTGAGAACACATGTCCATCACGCTTACCACTTTCTGAAGCTGTCCTGGAAATCCTGCTTCAGAGTGCCCTTGTGAGATGGCAATTAGGAACAAACATGGCCAGTGCTGCTGCTTCATTCCTGCCAGCAGGAGGCAGGGTCGGGAGAACATCGTTGCGTGTCCTGGTCTACCTCCTTCACCAAATCTGCCACCTGTGGCTTTCAGCTCTTTCTCAGAGTCAGAGTGCAGAAGAATGGTAAACACTCTGGACCAATTAAAGATTTCTGACAACTGCGACAGCCTAGCTGAAGATACTTAAGAAAACTTCCAGAGTTACACTACACAGTGACAAGAATAGAGGGATAAGTGGGAGCCAAATGAAGCGAAGGATTCTGAGAGGTAGTAATTGTATCTTTCATGAAAATAAATTCTTTAAAATTTAAAACAGGGACAGGGGAGACAGCTCAGTGGCCTAAGCATCTGTCTGATAAGTGCAAGGTCCCAAGTTCAATTCCAGGCACTGAAAAATAAGAAAAATAAAAATAAAACTTTTACCTTTCCTACTAGCCACATACAGAAAATGGCTACTCCCTAGAGAATGAAACAGTAATATATGGATTTGTCATTTGCTTCTAATTCCCAAACACAAAACGTTGTCAACTGAGCTAGGATAAACATTTGTCCATATGCCGGCCCCGCCCCCAGGGCAGGCTAAGATGGCGATTAAAACTGGGTGTGGTGGCTCCTGCGTATAATTCCAGCTGGTGGGAGGCTGAACATAGGTGGATCACTGTGGGTCTGATTTGCATAGTGAGACCCTGCGAATCCTGTAGACCATGTACTAAATGCAAAAATAAACAAACAAACAATAAATATTCTGTCCTACTAGAGGCTATAGCCCCAGATGCCAAGATAGTATTAATTACTTCAGTAAAGACTTCATGAATTTCTCCAAACAAGTACTTGTTGGAAAACATGGGTTGTGATATAGTAGTATGTAGATGTCAGTACTCTTGGGTTCACTGTGGCAGGGGTCGCAGTGACCAAGGTGCATAAACAGGCTGATATCCTGCAGATAATGAATGGCTAAAGCAAATGTGGGGGCCGTATGTAGTTAGCTGTGAACAAGAATGAAATGTCACTTGCCGAACCTGAGTGAAGCACAAAGAGATTATGAAATAAGCCAGACACAAACAGATAAATTCCAATTGCTATTGCCTATGTGTGTAATACTTTAAAAATCAAATTTTTAGAAGAAAATAGTATGTTGTTACAAGGCTGGAATGAGGGACGAGGATTTGGAAGGTGTTGGTCAAAGAGCACAAAATTCCAGTTTATTGGGTAAATTCACATGTTCTGTGACACAACATGATGACAGCAGCTAAAACCAATTTTATACAGGAGGGATAAATCCAACAGATCTCAGGCATAACGTGGTGACTATAATTAATAACAATCTATTGCAGTCTTGAAAAATGTTAACAGTACATTTGAAGTCTTCTTAACCTGCGAGATTAAAAACTTGAAAACTGGTAAATCACTTTGATTTAGTCATTCAATAACAAATGAATACATATTTCAAACATCACGTACTATCCATAAACATATGCCATTTTATTGTCCAATTTAAAATAATACCAAAAAGTCTCAATGATTTTAGTTAGTTTTGTTTTATCCTTCATACACATATGGAATTTGAAGTATGGTCATGTAATAATATTCAAAAAAGAAGTCATCTGCTTGCGTATTTCTGACACTGTTGGAGATTAATTCCTGGCTGCTGTATTTATCTGAACAAATAAGTGTTAAAATTTTTTAAAAAATGATAAATCTCCTGGAGGCTACACCTTACAAGACACTGCCACTTTCCTCTGGCTGTCTAGGGTGACTCACCCTGGGAATAGCCTGCAGCTGAATTCAATAGCTGCTCAGAGCAGAGGGGGCTTCCTCCGGCTGAGAGCTTGGAGGTCTCTGTGAGCATCAAGGGCAGGTGTTCCACGCACGGGGGCGAGCCTTCCTGGAAGTGGGCATGATCAGGCCTTGAGATAACTAATGCCCAACCGCTAACTTAATTGCAACTTCATGAAAGACCTCCAGCCACAAGCACTCAGCCCAGCTGCTCCTTGATTCTGATTCGCAGAAACTGGAGAGATAAACGTTTATGGTTGCTCCGAGCCTATAAGTTGCAAGGTGATTCATTATGCACTGATCAGTTAGAAACGCATCTGTTTGCACAGAAAGAGAAAGAGGAAGCTTAGATGCACTGGCAGATGAAAGGGGAGAGGCAGCAGAGACCCAGTGGGCAGGAGCTGAGTGTTACCGCAGAGAGACCGCACAGCGTTGCTTGCAGGCACGACCCTGAGGGTCATTTTCTAGACGAGAGGCAGCAGAATGGAGCTCACCAAGTGCTTTGAAGTGCTTGGAGAGCCTATGGGGAATGGGACTAGATAGCCAGGAGGTCACACTTCTCCCCATTATCATCTTGGCCATTAACTAGAGCGAAGCTCTTTGTAGGAAACATGCAAATTGCTGAAAATGAAGTTGAACTTTCTCCGTCTCTCTTTAACTGGAAATATAATTGCAACTCCTTGCACATTGCTATGATTTTTTAATCCTGTCATGCTTTGTTGGCTCCCTGCTTTTCATCTTACTGTTTATTAAAGCAGTCCAAGTTCTCTTTGATGCTTAAGGCCCAAGTATGTGATTGGAGGCCATTGCCAAAATATAATGCCTTTTTATTTGATACTGAGGTTTTTCACTATTTATAGGTAACATGTTTTTTTTTTTTGTTTGTTTTTTTTTTTCTTTTCTAAAAATTGAGAGTTGGGGAGTGAATGGAGGAAGGGAAAAAAGGAAACAGTAAATGAGCAGTTGAAATATTCTCCTGGGCTCAAGAACCTAGCAACTATTCATAAAATAAGTACCACACACATTTTTAATGTCCAATGAAACAAAGTCCCTATACTCTTAATTAGCAGCTTGTAAAATGAATATAATGTATGTATGATATAATAAAATGTGTATGAGAGAGCAAGACAGAAACAGACAGGGAGGCAGAGATTAACCCTGGAAATTGCTTCACAGGCACATTATGCAGCCTGAAGAGTCCTGTCTTGGCATCTCAGGATCTTTATCAGGCCTGAGAGGAGAACCTGGGTTGGCGTCAGTGAGAAGAAAAGCTCTGATTTCCAAGGGCAGGAAAGAGTAAAGGATTAGAGTGCATGCATGTTGGATGTGCATGCACACTCAGAGAGCTCAAACAGAGAGAGAGAGAGAGAGAGAGAGAGAGAGAGAGAGAGAGAGAGAGAGAGGAGACAGACAGACAGACAGACAGACAGAGACAGAGACAGAGAGACAGAGACAAACAGAAAGAGAGACAGAGACAGAGAAAGAGAGAGATAGGAAGAGAGAGAGACCGAGACTGAGACAGAGAGCAAGACTAAGACCAAGACAGAGATCTACATCTCTGTTAGTTGTGCTAACACAGAATTGTCACCATATGATAATCTTCCAAGATGTTCTATTTAGAACACTCTTCCTTCCCTTCATGGGGAGGAGTAATCCAGGGTTCCCTTGGCAGATGCAGTTGCCCAGCTTTCTGTAGCTCCCTTCCTCCCTGTGAACTTGTAGCCTGTTTGACCCCTGTGGGTGCGGTAGAAGAGATGAGGCTAGGCTGGGCTAACTTCACACGAAGGCACACGGTGATGCCCCAATCCCCCCTGTATGAAGAAATTTCACATTTGAATCTGTAATCAGTGGGATCCTGACCAGGAGGAAATAATGGACAGCTAGTTTCCAAAAACCTCCTACACAGGGGGATTGTGGTTGAGACATGTATCATTGGTTGACGTATGAAATACCCATTAACTTGGTAGCATAAAATAGTAGAAATCAATTCTTTCACAGTTTTGGAGCATAGAAATCCAAAATGAATTTCCTGGAGCCAAAAGGAAGTAGTGAATCTTCTTAGAAAAAAACATGTAGTCTTTGCTTCTTCCAGCTCCTGGTAGCTGTCACCATATGATAATCTTCTTGCCCACGGTCACGTAGCCTTGTCTTCATACAGTTTTCAGTGACTAATAGTCTTCTGCCTTCTCACGAGGATATATTTTATTACACTAAAGGCCTTAGCAGATAATGTATGCTAATCCTCCTACCTCAACGTCTTTAACAGAATCAGACCTGTAGAGATCCTTTTCCAAATAAAGAGAGCTTCTGAGAATTAGGGTCTTTGGGGTTTAACATTCATTTCTTTCTCTACTACAAGAAAGCTTCCACCATTTTATCCTAGACTGAGTCTTTCTGTGTCACTTCTATATTTTCCTTATTGGTCCCATATTTTAGTTGTTAGTGTATCATAGAAAGGAAAAATGGCTGACATCTTCCTAGAAAAACTAGGAGGACAAAGCATATTAGATGGAAGAATTATAGTATGGCAGGAGAGAGGGACAGCAAATAAAATGCTGGCAAAATATACTACTGCCCACCAATTCTGTGCTGTGGGTTGGAGAATGCTGCTCTGTCGAATGCCTCACTCTGAAAACTTCTCTAAGTTTTTACTTTGAAATATGGATTTAGTTTCCAATTTAAAATTGCACTCTTACATGTGGCAGTCCAGACCTTGTCTGTCACTGCTGCCCACCCTAAAGTTTTATCAACTCTGGAATGAATTTTATGCCTTGCTCCTGTTGTGGGCTACCTGATGTGGTGTGTAGAGCTGAAAGGAAAACCATTTAATGTATGGGTGGAGGTAATAGACTCCTGTCGCCCAGACTGGTAAGTCATTACAGACCCTTTCGTTCCATAAATCTGAGCAGCGCCTCAGCCTGCACTGGGGGGCGGGGACCTAGAGTGAACGGAAGACTGATGCTGTTCTAGAATACTGTTCAGTCTTATCTATATGCTACTAGCTAAGAGGCCAGAGCAATGTCAGGGATGGGGCGGTTGCTGAAGAGACGGTATGCTTGCTCTCACCCGCGCTACTTGCTGTAATATCAGCTGCAGATGTAACACAAAAGTTGTTCAATTTACAAGTGAAAACTGGGATGGTTGGATCTTGGAGAAATATTGGGCATGCTAAATGTGTAAAAGCTAGCATTAAGGAGGGGAAGAATTCCAGATGCTCCAGGAAGAGATTCATACATTGGCCAAGTCACACAGTGCTTCATTTTTATTTTTATTTTTTTTGGCGGAACTGGGGATTGAACTCAGACCCTTGCACTTGCCAGGGAAGCGCTTATTCTACTGAGCCCTCTTCCTGGCCCCACACACAGTGCTTCTTGAGCTGAAGTGTACAGATAGACACTGAGGGTTTCACAGATTCTCAATTAGTGAAGCACTGGCTCTAAAGCCGGGGTAAAACCTTAGCCTGATATCTTAATGTCACTCTAATCCAGCTCACTCTGCTTCTGTTAGCCTACTTTTCACTCTTCTATTTTTCTAGTCAAATTAGGCTACTCAGAATCCACAAGATTTCTCCTATTTGATATTTTGCAAGACAACATTCCTGCTATAAAATGCCATCACCCCTGCCCCTTTCTTATTCCCACCTTTCCCATGCAAGTCCTGCTGGAGTTCCACCAGGTCCCTGGGCACCCCAGCTCTTGCTGCTCAGCCTCAGTTGGTAGCATTGAATCCTTAAAAACTCTCTTTTGGCATGCCCTGATGCTCTGTAACCCTCACACTCTTTATAGTTTGCAAAAGAATGTTTAGCTTTAAGGTTTTCTCCTATCGTATCTGTCAGAATGCAGTTATTGTAAATAAAGGTTCCTTATGTTCTCTTTAGAAGTTGGGAAACCCAGCCACTAAAGACAATGCTGGCAAGAAACTGGACTTCTTCTGCCTACCACTTCAGTACCAGTCAAGTGCTCACCCACTTCTTTCAACTCAGTTTGCCTAAGGGCATGGATGAAAGAATTATTTGGCATATAAAAAGGACAGTGTGGCAGACAGAATGAGGTGAAGAAAGGGAATCAATAAGAAAATATGAAGGGCAAAAGTTAGTGAGTAGAGAAACTGTATTGGCAGGCACTAGAAAAAGATTTCCAAGAGCAATGTATCAGTTCTACTGGATCTTACTGTTTTTACGGCTGCTAGCAAAAGCTTTTCACTCTAATATTAACCCATCAAATCTATTCTATACATGTTGTGTCAATGTATTTTGGTGTAGAAATTGAGTAAGGAGACTGATTTTAATATTTGAATCAATGGAAGTAAAGCAATCATTGTAAGGAAGAAGATAAAAGTGAAGTAGTGAATACTAAAGCTATTAATGTAGGTTTGGAGCACAATTCCATAGCCAATCTTATCTCTTAGAGAGAAAGCCCAGGTGGCATGATAAAGCACTTAAGGTATTACAGAGCTAATCAAGATAAAGAGATGACCACTGAGCAGCAGTAAGACACATATCTTTGTAGACAACTTGGAAACACATAACCTAATAGCAAGAATCTATCCAACCAGTAAACTTGAGCATTCTACCTCAGAGAGAAAGGGAATCACTGGGGAAAACAGAGCTCTGAGCCTGTGTATCTAGGTGCTGTCACTTACATTGAGGTGCAGGTCTTTAGACAAGGCTCAGAAAGCTATGTGTGGGCTCAGGTTTTGTGACCCAAGGTTTTTCTATGGCCTTAAGGATCTGGTGGATGAGTGAGCACAAGAAGTAAGAAGTTCCTGAAGGGTTAAGTGTCTGAGCACTTAGGCTGTTGAAAACAATCAAATCTAAAAGTTCAAGTCTGGTGGGAGCATGCGTTTGAACTAATGAGTTTAATGCTACAGTGAGGAAATATAAATCCTTGGGCCAAACCACAGAAGTCATCCTTGTTTCATTTCTTTAACAAATGTCATACACATATTCTTTGGGTCATAGCATGTATGTTGTTTGGTGACATACTGACTTTGCACTTTTTTTTATCTATCTATCTGTCTGTCTGTCTGTCTGTCTGTCTGTCTGTCTGTCTGTCTGTCTGTCTCTCTGTCTGTCTCTCTGTCTGTCTCTCTGTCTGTCTGCCTGTCTGTCTAACCATCTATCTATGTTTAATTAAGTTGAGTGATGTAATTTAGAAATAGATAATGATCCCATCCATCATAGACAATTTGTGTCTATGTGCGATATCCCTTGATTCCTTTTTCTTCTCCACTCCCCTCTCCTCTTAAGCCCCTGCGCCCCTCCTTATTTACAAGGTTTGTTTGCATTTTGTCATTATTTTCTGTTTGTTCTTTCCTTTTCTTCCTCCCCACCAGTTCCCCTTACCTTCTGAACAATTCTCTCTTACTTCATGATAGGCATTATCCACTTTGCTCCTTACTTACCCTTTCAGTTTCTCACACCAATGGACCAATTTATTTTGCTTAAATGTAAAGTCTTAAGGTACACTCATTTATTTACAAATGTCACTAGTTTACCTTTCTTTGTGGCTGGGTGTACTTCACTTTATAAAAAAGCCACATCATTTTTTTATACATTCATTGATTAATGGGCATTAGGGTTGTTTCCAAGATTTAGCTATTGTAAAGTAGGAGTTTATGTCCTGCTATGCAGCTATGAAAGTAGGTATTTATGTCCTGCTGTGGTATGGATTTTAATTTTATTGCAAAGATACTAAGAAGGGGAATAACTGGGTCAAATGGAACCTCTAGTCTTAAAGTTTTTGAGGAATCTCCACATTGCTTTCCACAGTGGTTGTACCAGCCTATACCTGCACCAACAGTAGGGAAGGATTCCTTTATTCCCACAGCTCTACCAGCATTTTTTATTGGTTAATTTCTTGGTAATAGCCATCTCTTCTGGAGTTAGATGGAATCTCAGCATTGCTTTAATTCAAATCTCTGATACTGAACGCTCTTTAATATATGCATTGGCCATTTGTACCTCTTCATATGAGAAGTGTATATTCACCTCAGATGTCCATTGTTTTTACTGAGTCTTTAAATATGGAAGGTATTTTTTTCATTATTAATATGTTTTACATATTAGTCATTTGTCTGGGAAACAGCTGGCTAAAATATTTTCTCATTCTATAGGTTCTCTTTTCATCCTTCTGGTGATTTTGTTTGCTGTGCAGAACCTTTTTAGTAAGATGAGATCCAAGTTGTTGATTTCCTATAATATTTCCCATGCAATTGGGGTTGTGTTAATGAAGTTTCTACCTACACATATGTCTTCAAAAGTTCTATCTACTATCACTTCAGCATATTTAATG
Source organism: Ctenomys sociabilis (assembly GCA_004027165.1). Lineage (NCBI taxonomy): Eukaryota > Metazoa > Chordata > Mammalia > Rodentia > Ctenomyidae > Ctenomys > Ctenomys sociabilis. Next base: position 95,329 of record PVKA01001111.1, on the reverse strand, counting down.
CTTCTGTTTTAATATTTACATCTTTGTCATTTCAATTTTAGACTAGTGCATGTTGAGAGATATGGGACTAGTTTTAATCTTCAGCATGTAGTAGGCATTTTTCTCCAGCCATTTGTTGAACAAGTTGTCTTTCTTCATGAATGAAGAAGCTCTCTCCTGGGTCCAAACAAATTTTAGGAGTGTTTTCTCTCGTTTTGCAAGGTATGCTACTGGTATTTTGACTAAAGTTTCCTTAAATCTGTACAACAGTTTTCAAAGTCTGGCTCTTCTTACTATTGTGTCTCTTCCTACCCAAGAGCTCATGCTACATGCTTAAGTCAATGCAAAGCAATTGAAATCATCGCATTAGTATTTATTGGCCATTGTGATGAATGGCTGAGGCTGGCCAATATTCTCTAGTCAGTTATCAGGTATTCTCACCTGGTAAGCACGTTATGCCAAGAACTCTCCACCACGTTGGTTTCTGAAAGGGTGTCTGTTTTGAGGTCAAGGATATATCATCTCTGGTATCCTATTTCCCCACCACAACCCTATGAAACATGTGAAGAGATAGTAGTTTTATTAGGTATGGCCTGTCTCCATTGTGAAAGAGGTACCTAAAAATGCTATTGGAAATTTTTCTCTTTGTTTGCAAAAGAGTGCAAAGCAGGGTAGCAGAAAGACAGTGGTCCCCTGCTTTCCTCACTGCATGTCTGTGTGTGGGAGGGGTGGGCCCTGGAGCCTGTCACCTGCATGATGTTCTGTGACAACAGAATGAATCAAAGTCTAGCTTCTACAGTCCCCATATAATTGTAGTTCTGTGATGACCATCTCGAGGCTCCTCTGTGACCTTTTATATATAGCTGCTTCAACCTGGAGGAAAAAAATAAGAAAGAAAACATGATTTATGGAATATTCTAGGATCTGTATGTAATTCAATGAAATCTCAATAATAATTCTGCGAATTGTCTGTCCCCAGCATCTTGATTAGGTTAGGGGAAGAACACTTAAATAATAGGATCAGTGAAGGTTCATGGAGGAGATGAAGTTTGACCTAAGTCTTGGGGAAAATATGGGATGTATATGCTTTAGGCTAAATGAAGCACGCATGAATAGCCATTCCAGGTACCAAGGCCAGTGCGGAACAGAAAAGTGGACATGTGTCATGAAGAACAGACTTTGAGTTTGTCCTAAGCTCTGTTTAGCATAAAGGTAGTCAGTTAAACATGAGAATCACTTGCATTAACTAACTAGCTTCAGAGTAGCCCTACCTACATCATAGTGTTATACTTATTCCAGATCTTAAGGAGGGGTAGAGAGACCAGTTAGGGTACCACTGATAGAACCTAGTTGTGTTGATAAAAAGGAGAGATTGGGGTTTGGCGCATGCACTCTCTGGCTTTTCATAAAAATGTCATAAACATCTTCCAGCTCTCCTGGTGTGCCTTTGAATCTTTCACTTAGGTTTGCTTTAGCGTAGTGTTTCTGTGTTTCACTTTCCCAGTGTTATTTGGAGCTGAGCCCTGATCCTCAGTGCTTTGTCAAGTATGTCTGTTCCTCATACTTCTCTCTTCCTTTGTGTCTCATGTTAAATGCAAACCAGGTGACATGGTATTCTTTTCAGAGAAAACATGGGTTTTATGGGAGTCTTCCTCAGATAGGTCTGCTGCTTTGGGAGGTTACCTCACTGATGCAAAGAAATTGCATGAATGTAAAAAAAGGAAGAGTGAATCTGGAGCCCTGTCTTTCTGAGCATTTGTGATTAAGCATGCATGCCCTCTTTAGATGAACTAATACTTGCTGAGTGCCCCAAAGCCTGTGATATGCTGGGTATTTTAGCTCTGATTTGATGAGGGATGATCCCTTATTTTGTGTCCCTCAAGTTCCAACCACACAAGTAATATTATCTGGGGCAAAAGTCTATGGAAACACAAATGATTTCTTCTGTCCTCACTTGGCATAGGATCTTGAAGGGACGAAACATGGCCATATTGCAGGGCAAAGTGGAAGAGCAACAAAAAAATGATAGGAAAAGGCAGGTGGGTTTTTATATGTGAATCAGCAAGCTTATTCTGGGAATAGTGAGTATACTAATACAACTATTTCTTACAGATCACAATTTCCCTAAAGCCCTTGTGAACACCTACTATGAGCTGGAGACTTAAATTCTAGGCATAGCTAGAAGAGAGAAAGCAAGTCCTGCCTCCAAGTGCCCCAAATGAATAGGTTAGTCAGTAAAATTGGATCATGCTTCTCAGTTTAAATTTATTCTTGCCTTACTCACTAGTCTTTGAATACTTCATCTGCTCCTGTGGATCAGAGCAGATAAAGACAGTAACCTCCTAGATGAGCCCTGCATGTTAATGCACCATCAGGAGTTCCCTTCTTTTAGTCAGTGTGAAGGTTCAGGTGCATCAGGCTTCCCACGTACTGTGCCCTGCAGGCCCTTTCTCTGATGTACAGGACAGAGTGGAGTCTCCAAAGGGTGGCTGAAACAAGGTGATCTTCAGTTTTATTGGGAGAAGGCAAAGATGAAATTATTAAGACAATCTTGAAAGACAGAAGAGGGAATCTGGAGAACTTCCACCTAAATTTAAGATTTTGTATAAATCTGTAGTAGTTGAGATGGCGAAGTTTTATGAAAAGAAAATCAAATGCATAAATGGAGGTGAACAGAGATTGAAGAAAAGAACAGGTCCATGTATATATGGACGTGGTCAATCGATTTGTGACAAGGATGCCACCATAGTAAGAGAAATAATCTTGACCAGTACTGTATTCATTCACACCCCACAAAAAAGTAATCCTTCATGGATAAAAGCCCATTAACTAGAATTAGCAAAGTAGGAGAAGAATCATGAGAGGTTAACTTGGAGGTTTAAAGTTTTAAAATTTCTTAGAGTTAACCAAGAAAGCATGAATTTGTTTTTTGTGTTTTGGTTTTTTTTTTTTTTTTTTTTTTTTTTTGTCTTTTTGAGACAGGGTCTCACTATGCAGCTCAGGCTAGCCTTAAGCTCACTTTGTAGCTCAGGCTGGTCTCAAACTCACAACAGTCCTCCTGCCTCAGCCTCCTGAGTGCTGGCATTACAGGCCTGCACCACCACGCCCAGTGAGAAAGTATGAATTTCAAAGGACATTCCCTTCTTCCCCAGTTGGCAGGAATTTGAGCTGGGAGACTTCAGAGACATTTTGTTGTTTGGAGACTGGATTCCTTGATTCACTCTGAATTCCTCCTATTCATAGCCAACTAAATTCATATGTGTATCCCCCAGTAAACTTTGTTTTAAACCCAAGAACTAAATTTCAACATAAAAGACAAACCAGACCCAAGCCCCCATGCATTCCTAACATCCAGTCTTAGTATATATCAAACTGCATTATAATTAAAATCTCTAAAATCAGGACACTGTCATCTAGTTGTGATGTAAACTGTTGGAAACAAGCACTCACAGGCATATCCTCTCCCACTGCGGAAAGAGAAACGCCTGGCATTTTGAGGATACGGGGCACATATCTTGTATGTGTGGGACCAGTTACAGAAATGCTGTTGGAGGAGGAGTTGGCAATAAAAACAGTACATTAATATCTTAAATGTTGGTAAAAATGCATGGCAGGGTGAGAAGCAAATGCTTAAAGAACTTCCTCTTAATAAAAACGACATTCCCGGGTATATGACCCACAGCAAATCAGCTTCAGCTGCATTTTTATTTAGCAATTTGTGTTTGGTGATTTCACTTAGAGATGCTCCCCTATTCCATTTTATAGCATCCTTTACATAAATTTCAAGGAGGATTGGGGTATAAAACTGTCAATTCCCAGCCGCTCATAAACTAATGAATTTAAATTTTAAATGGAGGATTTTAAAACATGTGGGGGCTGTTTTCATTATCTGATGGTATGTGTCTACAGCAGTCCGTGGCAGTCAATTAATGCTGGGATGGCTCCCTTCAGAAGCGCTGGGAGAGAGAATCCTCTGCAGCCTTCATTGCCTTTCCCTCCTGTCTTTCTCATTTTGTCCTGTAAAATCTCAAACACCAATCAGTTTCAGTTGTGGAAAAGCCATGATATAAGTTTTAAGTCTTGATTTGAACCAGAGAAACTTTATTCAACCTCATAAATCTTTTCCTCATTTCTTTTTATTCTTTCATATCACACAGTTCCTGATCTAAAACAGCTCTCCCAGTCTCTGTCTCTGTCTCTGTCTCTCTCTCTCTGTGCTACCTTTTGCTACCTTTTTCATGTTTGAAAACCTTTCACATAGTTGAGTAACCAGCATAACTAATCCTTTTTACAAGCAAAGGATATAAATATATCAAGTCCATGATGTGTGAAAATTGGCTGAGGCCTTTTTATATTTAAATTTAACCAGCCTTACAAACATGGTTTAGGAAGAACCAGTCATTAATCAATCAAGACCCAAATAAATGCAAGAGAAAAAGTAGATAAAATTTCTATTTTTCTTTACGTCTGGGTTTATTGTAAATCCGGGTGAATAATATATTGATACTGTAATTATTGAAATGATTTAGGAAGTCTCTTTTCAAGGTTCCAGTGGTCTGAATGTTTGGCTTAAGTATCAAATCCAGTTGAAATGCTCTTTGTGTCATATTTCATAATCTTACATTTGTCTGTTCTAGTTTAATAATTTTATATCACTAGTAGGATTTCCTTTGTATCAAGTAGTTGACCAGGGTCTTAAAGGTTTTGTTGTTTCATTTTCTTATCATTCTTCTAGAAATCATCCTAAGTAGAAACAAGGAGAGTCAGTCTGGGCCTCTCTGCTTTTACATTCCTGGTACCTAACAGAGCAGTGGCCCAGCATACTTTGCCAGAATTTTATTGAGAAAAATTCAAACTATTTGACAAAGAGATATTTTGGGAGATGTTTTGATTGCCTAGAAGCCCTTCTTTTTTACTTGCAGGCTTGTGGGTAAATTCTGGGTAGCAGTTTGCTCAACAGGTGACTTCTGAATTAGAGATGGCAGTCATCTGTATCAAATTGCAAGGTATTTTAAAATTCACAATTAGTAAGTGCATTTTGCTTTTCTTAAATACTGGTTCTGGTTCCAAATAGCAAGAAATAATTAAAAATTTAGAATATCTTATTTTGAAGATAAGATCATAGCATCTCCAGAAGAGTCAAGTTATTCTTTTTACTTTGTGAACTTCCCTGTGGTGCCAGGGAGACAGCTGGATGCCCCAACCAATCTCTTAACTAGGTCATTGCTAGCACTCAAAGCAGAGTCCTCTGGCGGAAGGTGCACCAGGATCTCTTACTCTAAGAAGCTGACTTGTTCTTGGTAATTAATTGCATCTTAATTATCATTGTGCTACTTTTACCTTGTAGAATAGGGAAAATTTTGTTACTCTCTTGAAAAATATATTTGACTTGTCACCTTGAAAAAAAAAATAGCAAGTTGTACTAAATTTTCTAAGACAGTCCTCCCTTTGATTTCTGCAGGAAACACACTTGGGACTTGGCCTTTCAAGACATAGTTTGCCTGGATTCTCTGGATTCAGTTAGCATGAATAGGCCAAGGCTGCGAAGTAATTGGTAGAATTCGGTATAATTTGACTCAAAGAGAAACCTCCCTGTCTCTTGCAAGCAGCCACTGGAAATGTTAAAACTATTTGGAATCATGCCAGTTTTGATATTCCCAAATCTGAATGAGAATAGATTAAGACACTTGTTTAATGGAATAAACTGTTGGTCCACCTGGCTTCAGCAGGCTGCATGACTGCCGCACTAGCAAGCTAAGAATATGTTGCTGAGCTGCTGGATAACTGATCTGCTTTAGCAGATCAGAGTTTCTGTAGTTAACCTGCAGGGGTCAGGACCAGACAGAAGATGAGAGTTGGAAAGCCCAGGCATACATGATTGGTTTGTGTATACTTGCTGGACCCCTGGAGGAAGAAGTCAGTGAAAGAAGGAAATAGACTTTTATTCTTTCAGTTTTTAATGAGAATATTCTTAAATTTTCATTTTGGGGAGCTCTGTTGGAGTCACCAGCCTTACTAGAATATCCTTGCAGATATACATAATCCAATGTGATATTATTATTATACAGAGAGTTTGCCCCTCCTCACTTCCAATGTTATGGTAGGTTTCCTTACCCAAATCTGTACCATTTTATTTCATTGTGGGGAAAAGGAAATATGTTTATAAATTTTTAATATTCCTGTCAAGATGTTACAAGGAAAAATTACTTGGAGAAGTATGGAGAGATACTGGCAGTAAGTTGGAAAATGGATCATAATCTCTAAATAGTAAATGCTAGCCTGGTGGCTTTCCCACTGAGAGGTAATGTGTCATGTTGAGACAAGAGAACATTTGTAGAGGAAAAGTTTATTTGCAGTTCTCGACTGGTTTCCATCTTCTGTACCAACCTAATGTCCTGAGCTTTTTTTGAATCATGTTCTTAAGTGCATCTTCAGGTAGATCCACATTACCCAGAACAAGATGAAGGCCTCTTTATTTTATCCATAATGTACGGCTTGTTATGGGGCTTAGGAACAACCCAGAAGGGGTTGACAGGAAATATCAGGAGATAGACATAGGGAAATGGGAGAAGTAGAATCCAAGAACGAGAAAGCAAATAACTACCCTGATAATCATCTTGTAGAAACACCTCCAATGCCAGAATTGTTTCTGTGACATCTATAAATGGGCTGTCTATTGTACATTGCAGTTGACTCAGGACACGTACTGTGCTTTTTTATAGCCAAGGCATTTATTGGTGGGCGAACCCCAATTTTCACAAAGTCCCCTTTTTAAATATTTGATTGATCTAAAAATCTCTTTGAGGGTGTCTACTGCATTAGTCCTGGCATGCTAGATGTGACAAGACTCCTGTGAGACCTAAACAACAACTGTGATGCAGGATGAATTTGCCAAAGTGTCACTTCAGGAATTCTGAGGAGTTATTAAAATTATTATATTGCTTGTTAAATTAATAGCAGGAGGATTTCTAGAAAAATTATTGTTTTTACACATTTCCAAGGTGGAAAAACATCACACTATGTGGAATACATTAACAGCATAATGAACTTCTGGCCTGATTATGGCTTACACCACATACCCCTGGTCACCACTTCCTGAAGTTCTTCTATAAATGAAACAGAAGCAATGACCAGGGGAATTACTTATGTTCTGCATTCACCTTTGATGTTCTCTCATATTTTGCATAGAGGAACAAATGCACAACAACTATGAGACTGGATGTGACCCCTGAGCATGATACTGAGTTGCTTGAAAAGTAAGATGAAGATTTCAAGGTGGAACCCTGGCAGGAGTTGTTTTCCTAGATGGAAGTTCCTAGAAATATATGAGCGATTATTGTGAAAGGAAATTTAAGGGGTGAATCAAAATCAAATTTGAATAAGACCTTACATGCCAGAACACATTTAGGTAACTTTAATGAAGATACAGAAGCAACTGATTAATCCAGAAGTGTGAGTGAGGATCAGCCAATAGCTCCCAAATCTCAAAGATTGGTAAAACCAAGATTTTCAGGTAGTTCATCATCCATAAGCCATGTGGATTGGTAGGAGTTCTTCTAGTCATAGTCCATCCAAGACCTAGCATGGGTTAGCATCATTATTGACACATAATTACTGAAATCACTGGGAGAAAAGAGTGTGGTAAATGATGCACTCTTTCCTAAGTTTCCTTGAGAAGATGTCAAACATGCTTTGGTTTTCATTCCATTTACCAAAGGACATCATATTTCTGAACCAATTTTAAAAGGAAAAATGGACATGTAGTGTTGCATAAAAGTAGGGTAGGGATATGTCTAAATGGTTCCAAAAACTTCCACTGTAGATTACAGGAAAGAAATGATGAAGCAAAGACATTATCAGAAGAGGTCTGTGGTCATGGATATGCTCCCATCTTCCTGAGCCATAGCTCGTGGTTGAATTGTGACTTTGAGGAGGCAAAGATTATTTGAAATTTTAGAGGATTTAGTAGAGCCACATTTTCCCCTATTGTTGCACTTTCTTTGAGTATCTTTTTTAGGTTCTCAAGTCTCACATGTATTGACAAATCACTTCGAAGCCCTGTGAGAGGGGGTCTCTCATAAACAGTTGCACGGCTCCCTCTTTGTGGTGTGTTTGCTCAACAATAATGACTGGGATTAAAGGGAGACAGAAGGATGAGGGAGTGTGTGGTGTGGATTCATTCTGTACAAGGCAAAGAGCTGGCCAAGAGGGTTAACACAGTGCAGAACTAAAAGCATTCTTGATGAGGTTTACAAGCCTGTTATTAAACTTAACAGGAAAATGTAGCTCTATATTTAGAGGATTTTAATGTCACCTATCATGCAAAGTGTTGAGAATGTCTGACTTGGAATCAGTGACTCTCAGTCCTCCCAGGGCTTTTATGTCATCATGTGAAATAAGCCAACAGTGAGATTTGTCAATCTATAAAAGCTGTTCTCACTTTTAGCTTAGATGCTTCTAGATCCTTGCATTAGTGGGTGGTCACCCTCACCTGTAAGATAAATGAAAAAATGACTTAAAAAAATAATGAATGTTTCTGGATTTCCAAAGTCACACACACACACACACACACACACACACACACACACACACACACACACACACACAGAGGATAACTAGAATTTTGCTTCTTTGTAAGAGGAACATAAATTTGTCCTAACTAACCCAGTATCAGAGAAGCACTATATTTTTATTTATGCTGAATTGAGTTGTTTTAAAAAATATGATATGCTCGCAGAAAGCCATGCTGGCTCAACCCCTGGGGTGCACTGAGATGCTGAATGAGACTGGGTGTGGTAGAGCATGCCTGTAATCCAGCACTTGGGAGGCTAAAATCAGGAGAATCACTATGAGTCTGATCTATGTAGTGAGACTCTATACACCCTGTAGACCCTGCTCTAAATACAGAAAAAAAAAAAAATAAAAGAGGATATGACTCAAGATAGAATAATTGGGAATTAGTCTAGTTTTATTAGTAACTAACTTTGAGACCATAGGAAAGTCCTCTAAACCCTCTAGCTTAAGGTAATTCCCTCCTAGCCATAGGTTATTAATCTCCTCATCAGTAGTCTAAAGCCTGAAATATATAGGATGGGTGAAGGCTCGCCAGCCTCACACGGTGGTGGTGGTAGCCCAGGGAGATAATGTACACGAAAGCATCCAGTAACTTGTGAAGTATTTCACAGAGATAAGCAACACTATGAAGATGTTTTCCAAATGGCCTCGAGAAACTGATTTGGTTGTACAACATAAAACTGGGAGGCCAGGATTGCCAGTGTCTCTATCACAGACTTTTCAAAATAAATGCATCGACTCGGATATGTTCATCGTGTCTGGAGGATTACTAGCAGTGCAGTTATTACAAAGCAGGCAGAAGCACTGGCCCATGGCCTAATCCTATCCCGAGGCAGACCAGATACCACTCATTTTGCTCTGTCAGCCTGCCTTTGAAGGATGCTAACTGTTGGGCCTATTGTAAAAGGCACTTGAAACACTTGCGAAGGTGTATCATGGTGAGCGAACAACCACAGCCCTGCAACTTTTACTTGGCTGTGTCCTTCTGACGTAGAGGAGTCCAGGGTGGTGTACTACATACTTCCCGAAGTGAGTGAAGTAAAAAAAACCTGAATGATATAAGGATACAGAAGCATAGGATATCATTGAGCAACATCCATCAATTTCAATATTATGCCCTAAAAAAGTTGAAAAAGTCAGAAGCTGTAGTAGCTGTATTTCTCATTTAAAAAAAAAAAAAAAAGGTGTAAGCTAGTTACCTGACAGCAAATCAAATCAGACCATACAATGGCATGCTAAGCAGGTAGGTATGTTGCATAGATGTACAGCGAGTGTGCCTGGAATCAGGAAGAAGCCTACTGCCTTTTCTTCTGGTTGAACATAGCCTTTGTCCTGTAGGCCAGTTCTGCCGCGTGAGTGGGCAGGTTGCTGGAGTGAGCTGCACTGATGACTGCAAGAAAAATAGAGGTCTTCTGGCCAAATGTTAATGTGCACAGATCCTTTGTTGTTACTTTATTCAGATGTATATTTTATTCATGGATGGAACCCCTGAGAGCTGCACCTATACCAGATCCAAGGTGGACTCACACATGACTCATTCACAGTTCCCACTTAGGAAGCCCCAATAATTCCAGTTCTGGTGCAGAGATTCTAGATGGTCTTTCTACATCTCTACGACTATCTTTCTGTTTCTGTCTTTCTCTGTGTGTGTGTGTTTCTGTCTGTCTCTCTCTCACTACAATTATTTTCTTATAGCTGAATACAGTTGCAGAATTTTAACAAGAAGGACTCTTAAGTGGCCAAAATACATTTTAGTGATATCTGTCCCCTGCTGGATGCCCTGTCCTCAGGCAGGAAGCCACCTTTTTGTCCCTGGAAGGGCAACTCTTCTATTCTAGCAGCAGAACAGACTTCACAGGTTGCCACCAAGTTTCAGAGATCTCACTATTCACTTAGAGATCACTGTCGTATTGCTTTCATGGAGGAGAACTGAATTGCTCTTTAAGCAAGAACTGATATGCCTACCTCAGAATAATGAGGCTTATCAGTTCTTGAGGGCTCACTGTATCTACAGTGTATTTATCAAATCATCTTTTTTGGTCTCTATATGACTCTTACTAAGTGGATACCATGCAATTATCCATCGTTTCAGATGAAAAATCTGACCCTGACAGCAAAGTCTAGCTCTGAACTACATGGCAAACCTGTCTGCCAGCACCCGCTACCCTGCCTTCTAGCCTAAGATTGTTTTTCCCTTATTACTTATTTGCAGAAGGAAACAGTAAGAGCTTTTGGCATATTTATGGAATTAGTGGAAGTAGATGTATTCATTTAACAAGTCTGTAACTTTTTATATTCATTTCTAAATCTAGACTATTTTACACAGAAGTTCAATATAGTTTTTAGCTTTTTAAAGAAGGCTTGTTTTCAATGAGAAGGTACTTCATTCTTTTGGTTTTGTTTTAAAATAGGATAGAAGTTATTTGCACATGATGAAAGAAATAAAAAAAAAAAGAATTGAAAAATAAAGTTGGTCAGCAGAATGAGAGCTGTCTCTTGGGATCACTTAACTTTAGAAGACAAAACTAAGCACATCTGAAGGTTTCTAAGATTGTGCCTGTACTTGTCTTATGTAACTGGTAACTGAACCCTGCTCTTCTGTATGTGCTTCCTTTCTTTTTGGACAGAGTTTCTGAGCTTATGAAGTTCCTTTCCCTATTTGAAAGTTTATGATCAGCAGCAGCAAATGAGAAAGCTTGAGATATAGAGCAGAAAAGCTCCCCCTTTCTAGGTATGCTTCCCAACTTCTCTCATCTGGATTCGAGCCCAGAAATATTCCTGTACACAATTATCATCTTCTCCAGGAGACCCTGGAAGAAAGTTCTTTGTGATAAACCATCTTAGAGTCAGCATGTTCCCTTGTTCATCTCAGTTTCCAAAGCTGATTTCCTCCTGAAGAAATCTTGTAATTTCAGTACTGCACAGCACACGTCATTGTTTATATTTTTTCTCCTAGAATTTGGAGACAAAAATTGGGAGAGAGCAGAATCCAAAAGCAGCCTCAGCTCCCACTTTTCTAGGTTTCCCTGGATGCCCAAGTAGAGGAGACTCCAGCAGAGCCTTAGGAAAAGGCCATCAGTGCTCTAAGATCTCAATCCCTGATTCAGTGCCCACTCCCTCTGCAGTCCTTTCTGTGTACCTTGTGTTTTTTGGGCAGTGTGCTCAACTAGGCCTTCTAGACTAGGTCTGCCTTGACAATACCGAGGAACACAATTAGAGATTGGGTTTCTTGGGACTGTGGTGAATGCCTTGGTCTTCACTTCTTTTACTCAGAGTGTTATCAGCAACTAGCTTCCCTACTATTTCTCTTCTCTAAATCTTGAGTTAGGGCAGACCTAAGGAGGTATTTTGTCTAAAGTATCCATTGTGTTACCCAGAAGCTGCAGATTTTACCAGATGGGTTCTCATATTTCATAAGAAATATGGATCTCTGGTGCTCTCTTAAAATGAGACTTTTCATCCCTTAACTTAGTGCTTCGTCTAAGAAATAATATTCTCAGTGCTTTCCTTTTTCAATTATTTAAAAATCTTTTATTTATTCGGTACAGGGTCTCACTACACAGCCTGGACTCATAGTGATGCTCCTGTTTCAGCATCCCCAGCCCTGGGATTACAGGCAGCCCCACCATGCCCAGTTTTGGTGGCCAGCACAACATACCTGGGGTTCTGGTGCCAGTGTGACATGCAGTACAGTGGGTTCAAACCCAGGTCTTTGTGCTTGCCAGACAGGCGCCTAGACCCCTGATCTATCTACCCAGCCCTCTCAGTGCTTTTCCATTCCTAGTCAGGGTGTAGGAATTTCAATGGACTACAGAACATCTTTGACCTGCAAGATTGAGGCCCAGAGTGTCCTGGAGAAGTTTGTCAAACTACAATTTAAGGCTAAAACATAGGCATAATGGTAACCATGGTAAAGCAGGGAAGGGAGCTTTCTGTGTGAGTAATGGTCCATTTTGCTTGTGATACATACAACCAATGAATCTATGTGTGTTTGCCTGTGCTCAGCAAGTGCTTCAGTGGGCCGCTATGGCCCAAGAGAAAGATGTGAGCTACACAACTAAACAGTGCACCAATCACCTCCTTCCAGCTATAGTGGTCATCCACACAAGCAGTGTTACACAGTGATCATAAGGGTTTCTTGGACTGAACTTCTCTGGGAATCATTGTCTTCTGGTACCTTTGAAAATTACTTGTGGTAAATTTGTTTATGTATCCCTTGCACAGCATGTGTGAAGTGCATAGGAGGTGGCCCACAGTTCTTTCTCCAAATTCAACAAAGTTATGAATTTGGAGCTTTAACCTACCTAACGAACATTTGTGTATGAGCAGTATCTATAAATTAGGCTTCCTTATTGTTAGAGATACATGAAGATGGCATTGGACACATTTTGAGGCTGAAACTGTTTGTGTGTTCAACTAGGATAGTTCCTTGACATCAATATAGCAGAGGTATTGAAAATTTCAGATAATGAATTGGCCCTGTAGGAACTTTTGCAAAGCCCAGATTCTAGCACTAGTAACCAACTTCTCAAGGTGCTCCTTCTCACCTCCTGTACTATAGATTCTCAGAAGAAGATGAATAGAATGCCAGGAATAATGGGAAGATGAATTATCCACAAAGAATTGTTTTAAAACTGAAGATGTGCAGTGTATGTTTTAAATGTCCATCTTCACAGAGATCAGGAATTACATGACCATGTGAGTGACAAAAAGGTATAATCTTAATGGAACCTCGTTCCCAGCTCCAGGCAACTTCAAAGGCTTGATTCAATGAAATAATTCCCTTTAAAACTTTTAGGATTCCAGCAGTTCTTGAAGAATGCTGCAGCTAATGAAGTAAAATAAATTGCCAGGCTCCTGGTCAGTGAGTAAGCACTTTTATAGCTTAGAACTAAAATTTATCATTAGGACCCACTACTGTTAGACTTGTTTTTTTAGCTTTCTTTGAATGTTAAGGGTTGCTGTCTACCCACACTTCAACTTTAGTCAGAAGCTACTATGAAAAGAAATAATTATTTTTCCAAAGCCCGTAAGACCAAATTCAGTTTGGGAAAATAGATGCATATAATGGTTTGTGCCCAACTCTTATCTGTCAAGATTACTAAAATGTGTGGGGCGAGGGAGATTATAAAATTAGTTGAAAGATTCTGGATTCTGGTCGGAGTTCTAGAGTGGGAATAGAGTCAGAGCTGTATTCCCAACTGGGTACCTAAGCCAGAGCTGGGACAGAATCTGGAAACCGAGATAGATTTGGGGAGGCCTGCAGGATACTCAGGATAGCCAGTGTACTTCAAAGGGAGAAGCGAACAAAGTACTGCGAACCCTCCTACCAGTGTCATCTCAGCTGTTTCGTGATAGGGGTAAGGACATCGCGGGAGACAAAGGTACCAGGGACACTCAAGACATAGAAATCAACATAGCTTGAGATCTGGACTTCAAAACAAACCAGGATAAATCATATAAAATTCTGGACCTGTGGAGCAGGAACAGACGCATGCCTTTAAAAAGAAAGATGAGAAAATGTCCTAATCAAATGTGTGGAAAATCTCTAAATTGGGATCCTCTAGCCACTGAAATCATTGAGTTTTTCAGGGTATTTTTTTTTTTTTTTATTATAGTGAAAGCATTTACCATAAATGTCTCGCTGTATGAACCAAGACATTCCTTGTACTTGGGAAATGTGTTTGATTCATTTTCATGTGTCTCTAGGCAAAACCAACAATATTTGTTAACAATAAATACAAATGTGTGTGTGTGGGTGTGCATGCACGTGTGTGTGTGTGTATGCGTGGTTGTGGTTTATGGCTTATTCCACACTTCAATTTTCCCACCTGTTGCCTGAAGTCTCCCTTAATGTAGACTCATTAACTTTCTCTCCAGTGGGCTTCTGGCCACTGAAGATGGATAAACCATGATCTCTTAGAACCAGACAGTTCAGCAGTCCCAGCTGTGTACCAGTGGAAATGTGTGTTAAATCCTTATTGGAGGATGTAACCTGCCTTCCTCTTCAGCAGAAGGAAAAGAGATAGCTCCTTCCATAGTGAACACCAAGGGAAAACAGTGTTCCTATGTTTAGAAGAAGAAAAGACATGCTCCCTACATGGAAAAGTTCTAGTTCTCACTATGACTTGAATGCGTAGTTTAGGATTCCAGGAAGGGATTTTTTATTAAGAGAAAAATTTAGGCTGATAAACTGACAAGGTGCACTGACAATTGTTGCTCAGCAAGATGATAAAAGAACTGGTTAAAGCTATGATTTATTTCAACATTTCTTTCTTTTTTTTTTTTTTTTTTTTTAACTAGAGAGTATTGCCCAGCCCAGCCCACTAACCTTTCCTGGAAGACAAGATCATTGCTATGGTTACAAATTGCTTAATCAATAGTCTAGGAAACAATGGCAGCCACTCCTTACTGACCTAACTGTCCTCAAGGTCTCTAATTGAGGAGATTACATCTTCTCCAGTTCTTGTTTCAGGACAGCTTCTATCCCTCCAGAGTCTCTTAGGGGTGACAAAGTTAACTTAGATATTTTAAAGGCTTAGCATTAAGATTAGATAACTGATTTTTAATCTTAACATTTTCATTGACTTATACACATCTAAATTTGCACACATTAATTAAAAAGCTAACATTAAAACAAAAATATCTTTATTTGAATGCTTGATATCCCCATACCTTGTTTTCAACTATATGATGCATTCAAATATTATATATTCAATATTTTAAAATGTTTAATATCCCCTGTCTGTTTCTTTCTCTCTGTGAGTCTACCTTCCTCTCTCTCTTTAGTACACATTTGCAGTACAAAATGCCTACATGCATCATGATAGGTGTGGTCATGTACATAACACGCCTGAATTCTTTTTTTTTTTTTAATGTGTCTTTCCCTTCTTCTGCTTTCAACTCTACTTCCCTCCCTAGTCACAAATTTCTAGTTCCCATTAGTCTTGAGCTGACTCCTAGCCCAGGCTGTGCTCAAGCCTGCAATCTGCCTGCCTTAGTCTCCCAAGTGCTGGACTGGTATTACAGGCACGTGTGCTACCACATCAAGCTGTGTGTTCTTGTAAAAGGACGTTTCATGCTTATAATAGTGTTCAGAGAGCAAATTTCCTAAGAACATGTTTTAGCAAATTACATTCCTTTTTGTATATTACCAGTTTTGCTACTTACCGGCTTATTTGGACCCCAGAAAATCCTAACGAGCCCTTGAAATGCATTAGCAAAATGAAGGTGTGCAAAGAGGAAGAAGGCTGCACTGCGCGTGGGCATAGCTGTAGTCACTGCACGGGGTGTGTCCACGTCGAAGTGGGAAGGATGGGGAATCATAGACCCTAGAAAAGAGAGAGCAGAGGTCTGAGGTGGTCACACATTGTCTCTTGAGAGAAACAGATGAACCAGTTCAAACTACTCGTATGGGAGATAGGTTTATGGAGAACACTTGCTAATACCATTGGGCATTTAAAGGACTGGCATGTGGACAAGAGATTGCATATTTTTTTGTGATCTCAGAGGGCAGAAAAAGCTCCAGTGTGATGTGTCGGAATCAAAGTGCTGATTTCAGGCCATTTTAAAGAACTTTCATCAGAGTGCTTCAAGCTGGCACTTATTTCTGTGACAGTTGACAAGCTTGCCATATATCTTTGTTTTTCAAAACCCCCCATCTCCAGCTCAATCTTGGGCTCACTTGCCGCAGAAACATAGCAGAAGAGGAGCAGGGCATTCTGGGTGCAATACTAGACCTATTGAACCCCTGTTTGGAAGGGAGAACCCTGGAGTGTACCTTTGAACAGGTTTGCACTGAAATTTATGGCCACTTTAGGTGATGTACTCTGAGTTCTAACTAACAGGTCTTCTTTCAAATATGAGTTTCATTACTAATTTAGGGATGCATCTGTTAGGTTTTTAAACTGAGGATTCCTTATTGGTAGCTTGAAAACCCTTGATAATTACACCTCATCTTCTCTTTTTCATATTATGGTGTTCTCTGCAGTCATTGTCCTGCCTGGCCTTCACGTCTCAGTATCACTGCAGAGGTGCTTCCAGCACTTTCAGAGTTTTGCTATGCATGCTATTTTTACTCATCCCGAAATCCTTTTTATCAGTGTCTCTGGACCTGACTATTTCATCTGTATGTTTCACTTTCACTTGAAACATGGGGGCCTTTGCTTCAGACAAAAAAGTAGGTCTAAGGCCTTGCCACCCTGAACACACCCAGTCTTGTCCAATAGTGAAGTAGGATCTCTAGTCAGAGATAGGATGCCCAGCCAATGGTTTCCACTTGGTACATTAAAGGGAAATTTCAGGTCATTTAGGTTAATTTTAATAACTGAATCTTGAGCCTTTCATTCCAAGTGTTTAATCAAAGTCCAACATTGCCACCATCACAAGTGGAAACCTAAATTCATTTGAGAGCATTTGGCCCCAATATTTTTCATTCTTCTAAGAGAAAATTGCCTTCTCATACCTTTCCCTTATCAGTCTAGGATTTTTCTTGTCTTCTTATAGAGCACACTTAATAAATACCTGCTGTATAAGCTTATCCCTTTATATAACCCTTTTGCTTCTCATTAAGCTTGCTTTCCTTGTGTGTTTATGGGACTTTATGCTGTAGCAAAACTGATTAGAGAGTGGAATTTGACAGTAAATAAAATCTCTGTGTGATTGTTTTCAGAATTATCTAGAGAGTATCTTAGAGAATTTAAATAGCTATTATAATATGCACCCTATCTCAGTTATTCTTCTTTTGTTGCTGGGACAAATCCCCGACACCCAAAATGAAGGAAGGGAAGGGTTATGTAGCTCACAGTTACTGGAGGTTGCAGTCCATACTCAGCTGGCTCCAAGGCAGAGTGGCACAGGGCAGAGGGCACCCACGCATGGTGGCAGCAAAGAGCACAGGAGCCAAGGGAGGAGTAGCAGCAACAATGGCAACAGAGAGAGAGTCTCCTTCTGTCTCCCATACCTTACATTCAGGCTCTCTACCCCAAGGCTGGGTGTAGTGCTCACACCCATAATTCCAGCAGTACTAAGACCCATAATCCCAGTGGATCATGAGTTAGTCTCAAACTTCAGAAGTATCCACCCCAGGACTACCTGAGGCTTTGGGGGGACAACGAGGCACAAACCATAACACACCATTAGCAAGCATATTTACTACCACAACAAAATGACTTGAAAATGTTTGATTTGATGTTTTTCCTTTTTCTACTTTATTCATGGTGAACTTTCTAAGGTGCTTTGTAATATCTACATGACAGGTGTCACTGTCAAAATAAAGTCTGTAAGAGCCAAATTGATATCATTAAAACAGTTGACACTGTGCATTATAATTTTAGTCTGCCAAACCATCTCAGCGTATTCACAAAGTGAAAAAAAAATTAAACCTATGGCAATTTTCACTTGAATCGACCCTTTTTAAATAGTATCTTCCTGTGAAACTTTGATTTATTTGGAAACCCTGAATATATTTGTTTTCCAGTGATTTAGGTTAATCCCAATTCAGGTCTGAACAGCAAAAGGCAAGAGCATCAAAGCACAAAGGAGTTGGACAGTATGTGATTCAGGTACCATCCTGATGTGCAGGAGCGTGTTCTCAGCAGGATGCTCCCCAACATCTGTTTTCTGCAAGTGGGGGCTGATAGCAACAAGGTGTCTGCATCTCTTCACTGGTCCCCCATGTGGCGAGTGGTGCAGTCAGAGACAGCTGAACAGATTCCAAGTACACTGGAGAATGGAACCCACTTTATTCTTAAAGAGTTTCAAGTGCTGAGATTCAAGACCTATAGTACCCTGCAGGTGCAGGAAAGAGCTTGTTCATTTCTTACCCATTGCTGCAGTGCCAGGAGGGTTGTTTCCTAGGGCACCAGTGATGGCTAAACTTTCTCAGCCAGGGCTGTCATCCCTCGAAGGTTAAAGGGCATGCCATGTTTCTGCACATTACTAATTTTTTTTTTTTTTTTTTTTTTTTTTGTACTTTAGGGAAGGGTCTACAGGCTGTTCAGAATGTCATTACCAGATCAGACTCATAGTGATCTGCTTGTTTACAGCCTCTGAAGAGCTGGGATTATAGACATGCACCATCACACCTGGTCTCAATTACTGTCTTAGAGCACCCTGGGGGTGGGGCTGGCCATACTTTTTAACTATTAAGGGTGTTTGTTTATTTGTTTGTTTGGTTATCTCATTCTTTCCTTCCCTCTCTGGTATATTCAATAAGCACAGTTTTGGTGTGTGGTTTTTCTCCCTCTTGAGTCATTCTTTCTCTGACAGTGCCTGCTACCTGATAGGAGCTTGGCAGTTAGGGAATAACTATAGAATCAGTGGAGGCACCTTTTCAATATCAGGACTGTGGTTTTCCTTACAGTCTATTCCGTTTTCCTCCTTCCAGATCATTGTCATTCACCTATGCTCATAATCTTGATTAGTTTTGGTGAAAGCCTTCTGGAGGGCACGTATCTATCCAGCCCCTCACCATGGTTCTGTGCCAATCGTGGCTGCCCTGCCCTCCATCACCATGCTGCTTAGATCATGTCCCTCACTGGAGGAGTCTGAGTATTCATTCTGTAGGCCCCCAGCCTGCTCTACTGTCTCTGCTATGCTTGGGGCAGTGTGCCTCTTGGATTTCAAACAGATTCCACGGGACTGACTTTCCTCCCCCTGGTTCTCAGTATCTCCCTTTTATCAAACTCAGAACATGAGTTTAAAAAAACTGCAGAACTCATAAATTTGCCTTCTCATAGTTCTAGAGGCTGAAATGTACAAAGGCATGTCCAGAAATGTGGTTCCTGGTGGCGGATTGGGATTTATCTACAAACATCCATTTTCTTCCTATGTCTTCTGATGATCTTTCTGTGTCAGAGTTCACAAAAAAGACAGCTTTGGTGTCTCTGTCTCTTCTTAGGATATGATACCAGTCGTACCAGATCAATCCTCATTCTTGTGACTTCATTTGAGTTTATTATCTTCATAGTGGGTCTGTCTCCAACTACAGTCAAATTGTGAACTGCAGCTTCGATATATGAATTTTGAGAGGAATGTTTTAGTCCTCAGCGATCTCGATGGAGTGGGATCCGCCATGCACATCTGATCTGCTTTCCTCAAGTTTGTATCCATGTGCAACCAACCCAGCAGTCCTGTGCTAATGCACACCTGCTGGCAATTTGCATGTGGTTCTATTTTCATAATGTATGCACACACCTGGATGAGGTCTATTCATAGGCTCAGTGCTAACTGGTGTACTTAGCAACTTAGTTAACCTTTTTCAGCCTCGCTTTTCTTATAGACATACTTGAAACATACAGCATAAAATACGTGCATACCTCTTGGACTTGTCCATGCACACACACACTGGGCTCTGGTACAAAGTGAGTCTTCACTTGAATACTGCCAGCATTGCTTTTATCTATACTTGTGGAGGATGAGAATTATGCCTTCTCTATCTTTTGAACCTCTTCAATAAAATTTGTCTTCAAGGATGGTGATAGAGGGGAGAAATGAACCTCCCAATCTGAACACTACCTGGATGAGTTCATGTTTCCTAAAACTAAAGAATGAATTTTAGGAACAAATCTAAGTAAAGAGCAGAATATTTATTGGGGAAAAGAAAGCTCTTGTCTGAGAGCAGTACAGGAGGAAACCCTGAATGGGTGGTCCCTGGGAAGCTGTCTCTTCTAGGGACTTTAATAGAGTAGAACCATATTGCGAAGCAAGTCTAAGGTGGTGGAGAACATGGGGACTTGCTTAGGTGGGCATGAGATAGGACAAAACTATGGTCAACCAGTGAAATTGTAAGTACCATTGCTCAGGTAAAATTGATTAACTCCAGTACCAAATGGGGAAGTGAGTCACTTAGCAAGTGGGCACGAGTACAAGACAGGGTGTCTTCATGTTAGGGGTTGGGTTAGTGGCTCATTTGGGCTCTTTCAAGCTGATTGATACCTATTTAGTATATCAATCTCTGATGCCTACTCCTAAGGATGTATGTGTCTGTATTTGTTTAATCTCTTTTTAATTAATTTTATTGAGAAACAAATAGCAATGAGACAGTTTCAAAACAGGTTAGTAGGACAGTTACAATAATTATTACATTGCATATGGTTGTTTTCATAGTAATTATTCATAGTACCAGATGCAGACAAGCTATCTAGTCCAAACACTGTTAGTGCAAACCATGCTTCTCATTGAATTAAGAGAAAGTAGTTGTATATCTATCTTACATATTTTGTATATACAGATATATATATTTCACTACAAAACAAGCTTGAGGTGTGGCCCATACAAGAGTGTCTGTCTCTTCCAAAGTTATAGTCACCTTGTCTTCCATCTTGTCTCCTTGAGGGCATGGCCCTGTTTGACTGCCTATAACATTTCTATCTAATTCAGCTGCCTACAACAATGGGATGACCTGGTTATAACAAAGTAGGGTACTGGAGAAGAAAATCCAAAGAACTAGAGAAGAAAGACCAAGTCAGAATATAAAACAAAATAACTTGCAATCAACTCCATATTGTCCAGAAAGTTCTGTGAGGGCCGTTACTTAATATGTGGAAACCCTTTTTTTTTTTTTTTTTTTTGTCTTTTTGAGACAGGGTCTCACTATGCAGTTCAGGCTGGCCTTAAGCTCACTTTGTAGCTCAGGCTGGTCTCGAACTCACAACAATCCTGCCTCAGCCTCCCGAGTGCTGGGATTACAAGCATGCGCCACCACGCCCGGCTAGGAAACCCTTTTATAATATCTAGAAATACTTTTACCTGAGAAGGAGCCATTCTCAGGGGCAGAATCCAATTTTGTTCGTTGTAACACTAGTCATTCATGAGGAATATTGTGGCTTCATTCTGGGTCATTTACCTTGAGTTGGAAAGATGCAAAATGAATCACATCTTTCAGAGAACAAGAGTTGGGGGAAATTATTGGTATGTATATTTTTGAGAAATATTGGTATGCAACTGAAATAAGCAACATATTGAAAAGTTAATTCAGCAGGAGTAATTCTAGGAAGTAATGCAACTTATTTGTCGCTGAGGAAGACTGCTTAGCCAAGTGATTTCTTTATGCATTCTAAAGTGTTTTTAAACCCTTGGGTAGCTAGAGTCAGTTTTTAAGCATGTTTCCTCATTAATTTCCAATTTGTAAATGCATATTGTATGGGAGTGTTTTAACCATCAGGGAAGGCTGATTCACAGATGGCGTTTGTATGACCTAAGCTGCCAGTGATTAGAGTGAGTCAGAACGGATGATGGCAAACTTGCCTGGAGATTCGCTGATTTCTGACGGTTTGGCTGCCCTTCTGGAGAGTTTAGTGCTCCCTAAAACTGAAATGAAGGTGATTGTAATGGGATCGTCAGAGCCAGGAGTGGCCCACATGAAATAATTACAGTCAGCCCTTTGCTTTTCTCTGTGGAATTCTTTCCATTGAAAACACACCGACAGAATTATTGATCCTTTTAAAGCAAGCTTGTGTATGCAGCGTTGAGTCAGCGGCTCTCCAGGCCTCCACATGGCAGGCCACTTCATGCTTCTGTTATATTATGAGATGAAGTAGCCAGTAAAATCTGAAGAGTCTTACACAAAATGTTCCTCTGAATTGTGACTGCAAATGTTCTCCTTTGGTGGCACAGATTAAGCTCTGCCAGGGCAAAGGTTTACTGAGATATGTGCATTATAGCTAGCAGTGTAAAAATTGAACTTACAGTTAGTAACCAAGAATTATAATTGATAAATATACTTAAAGAAGCCTTTTTTCTGCTTTTGTGTGCCACAATCATTTGTGCGCTTTAACCTCAAATCTTCAAATCTGACCATGCAGAGTACATGGGAAAGAAGAGAACCTTAGAAGTTTAACTCATGTGTTCTCACTTACATTCTCTCTGGCCGTGAAAGAGCTGGCTAATCTTTTTGATGTTTGTTATTGTGAAATAGGGAACAACTGTATATGTTAAGCTGACAGGCTACAGGAAATCATCCCTGCACCCTGGGACACACTTCAAAGTCCTAGCTCTGTCTGTGTCTCCTACTATCCTCTTCCTTTGTAAGGGACTCAAACTGCACATGACTTGTTTCAGTGTTTTCCAAGGACCAACTTTAATCCCTGTTTTATCTCTCTAATATTTGTTAGGAAATACTGAACGCTAGCAGGTATGTGCAATCCCAGATTCCTAATGATGCTGAAGATCTCCAGAGAGCTGTAGTGGAGGAGCAAAATGAGGCCAGAGTGTTGGAATCTAAGTTGGGACATGAGATGTACGAAGTCCATCCTGTGAGGTGTTGATGGGGAGACGTCATTGTTCATCTCTAGTTTGGTTATCGGCAGGTGTAGTCATCATGCTGACCAGAGACAGCACCAGCCTGTGGGACTAACCGATCTTCAGCTGAACTCAGATCGCTCCCATTTATCTTCTCCGGCCACGCCTCACTCCCAGTAGTGCCTGCCCTTCTCACCATTACCCAGTGCCTGGCTTGTACCCTGAGCAAGGCCTGGTAGAGACAAAACAAGGACCGTTTGCTGAGGTTTCTGTGGTGTGATTAAGAGTGTCCTGCTAGAAATGGTTTATTTTGATGAGGTCCCAGCAGAGTCAAAACCGGAGCAAAGAGGCATCTACCCAAGTATTAGGCCCAAGGAGAGGAATGGAAGCTGGGTAGTCACAGCTCCTGGCCCCAGGCCCAAGACAAGGAGGCTGTTATGAGGGAACCAAATGTGGCCTTTACGCAGCCAAACTCTAAGTACAGCCTACTGTGAAAACATCAGAACCCACATTAACAGGGACATCCAGCGGAGTCACCTCTCTGTCCTCTTCCCAGTCTCCCTAGCAACCTGCTTGGGGGGAGATCCATTGTCAGCTATAAGGACAGCAGGTAGCTGTGCTGCACCCTCCTCTTCTCTAGGCCTAGAAGTCTACAGCACAGAAATGCCCGCTGCTTTTCTAAGTTGTTTGTTTGTTTTTGGCAGAACTGGGTCTTGAACTCAGACTCTTGTGCTTGCCAGGGAAGCGCTTATTCCACTGAGCCATCTCCCCAGCTCCTGGGCCTGAAAGTCGCTGCTGCTGTACTACAGTGCACTTTCCCCACAAGCCCCTACAGGCTGCTTCTCAACTCTATATCTCAGGTAGTTCTCACTGTTTTGACAGATTTTTACCAGGAAATGAAGTCTGTTTCCCTGCCCGGAGTTGTGATTTCCAGATCCTAAATAAAGTAGTTTGAAGAAACAAATATATTGTCTCTCACTTTAACGATGAAACTATATACTTTAAAGACAACACATCGCTTTCTCAGGGTTGTCTAGATTGTGTGCTGCAGAACCACCCAGTGTGGCATCTTGCCTTTCAAAATCATGTATTTTGGACTGCATCCAGCTCTCTGTGAGGTCACAAGCTTCATCTGTGTAAGCAAATGTTAACATACCTGCTCCCCAGGGTGTAGATTTACACTAAAATAAAAAGAAAAATAAAATTAGTTCTTAGCAAAGGATTTGAAGTACGGGTTAACATGTGACCCCATAAAAAGTAGACATTATCTGAAACATCTCGCCACATCCATCCCCTTGAGAAGTTGCCATCAGCCTCCAGGCACTCTGATCCCTGAAACAAACAAAAGGTTTCAATAGTCATAGCATCCTAGGAAACTCCATGTTTGGATCATTCTGCACATAAGAAATTTCGTATTAGCTGCCTTGTTGAAAATGATTTATAAGGGCTTGCAAATAGCTCAGTGGATTAAAGTGCCTGCAAGCAAGAGCAGGGGCCAGGGGTTTGATCCCTGGGCCTTCTGTGCTAGCCCCATTCCCAGGCACACTGAGACAGCATTTGAGACTGGGTGTGGTGGTGCGTGCCTGTAATCCCAGCTCTTGGGAGGCTGTAAACAGATAGATCATGAGTCTGATCTAGTAGTGAGACTCTGAACACCCTGTAGAGCCTTCCATAAGATACAAAAAAGAAGGAAAGAAAGAGAAAGAAAGAAAGAAAGAAAGAAAGAAAGAAAGAAAGAAAGAAAGAAAGAAAGAAAGAAAGAAGAAAACAGTTCATAATCATTCTTACTACTTCCCAGGACTCCGTGTGTCACATGAGATCTTAGGTCCACAGGCCACCAATGCATGGTGACAAAGGTGTTCCAAATTATAGGAAGTAGCCAGATGAAACATTGTATTATCTGATTCTGTAAAAACTTTCATCTGATGTGGAAATTCATATTCCGATCTGAATGTGCAGGTAGTCTGTGTAGCTCTACGCAAGTAGCCCAACATATGCATACTCGTGGGGAGCTCTTCCAAGAACTGGGTTGGCAGCCAAAGCCTGGCCACCTTGCCAGGGCTCCCCTGGCTCTGTGGCTATGGCACCAGCTGAATGCTTTCTTAGCTTAACTCACCAGAATGGGGTTTTCACAATCTGAAAATCTAACTCAGCCATGTTTGTTTGTGACTGTCACTGAGTTCTGTATTTGTATTAAGCTTTTCATTTTTTCAAATACAATGCGGAATGCATTTTCTTTTCTTCTTTCTTTTATTTTTTTTTTCAGGGTCTCACTACACAGGTTAGACTTGTAGTGATCCTCCTGTTTTCAGCCTCACCAGTGCTGGGATTACAGGCATGTGCAATTATGCCCAGACTAGGTTACCTACTCAGCATGCCTGGGGGTGAGGCTGGCATGGCATGCAGTAGCAGGGATCAAACCCCAATCCCTGTGCTTGCCTAATCAGGTGCTTAGTCTGCTGAGCTATCCCATTGGCTAGAGTGCAATTTCTTAATAAATGGGTATTCTTTTATTGCATTATCCTAGGGATATAATTGAAACTGTCATCATTATAGATTTATGAAGTTATTACTATGTCATTCAAGCATATAACAGTTAAATGCCTTGAAACAGGGACACTTTTTGATTAATGTACACAAAGCTGCCTTATGGAAGAGTGGCAGAATGCTGGTCCTAATTGCTCTGTCATTCACTAAATGTTAAAACCTATCTGAAACCAGGTACTGTGGTAAGGACTAAGGGATTCACTGAAAGAAATATATGTGTCTTCTGTTCTTGGGAACTTTTAGTTGAGTGAAAGTGGGCACAGTATAAACAAGAAATTATGTACAGTATAATTTCAGGTAATGAGCCAGGCATGGTGGCACTATCCTGTAATCCCAGCACTTCGGAGGCTGAGGCAGGAGCATCACCATGAGTTCTAGGCCAACCTGGGCTAGGTAGTGAGGCCTCATCTCAAAAAAAAAAAAAAAAGATAATACAATAATTGGCAGTTGGAAAGGATAATATGATAGAATCAGGTCAGCAAACTTATGGTGCAAGAAGCCACAAGTGGTTGCCTCTCTGATTTTATACTACCTTACAGCTAGGGTGGGTTTCATATTTTCAAATACTTGAAAATTTTTTCCAAGGGAAGAATATTTTTTCATGACACTTAAAATTCTATGTAACTCAAATTTTGGTGTCTATAATAATATCTCCTTAGAACACAGTTATACTTGTTCAATAGAAGACATGGGTTCTTGTGACAAATCATAAAAAGTATTTGCTGCTTAGCTCTTCATAGAAAAAAAAATGTTTCTGATCCCTGTATGGACTGTGATGAGGCTTTGATTTCACTAAGATGGTCAGAAATGGCTTTACAGATTTCATCATCACTATCTTTATCATTCTTTTATCTTCTACCTGAGTTTTTAATCCGTTCATATTTAATTCATAGTGGTCACATTTGGCCTGGATGAATTTTACAGGTTTTCTTGTTTGATCGTGTGACCTTCAATTATGTGGAGTCAAGTTTCACCTTGTCAGAAATTATATTTATTCCATTATCCACAGCAAGATGTTCAGCTTCCCCTGTCTCCCCTGCCATCCCTCTGGGTTTCTGTGCCTCTCGCCCCTTTGTCAGATGGCGTGTGCCAACAGATTGCATTAGGCTAAGGAAACGTAATTAGGAAGGTAAAACTGATACAAAATAAGGTCATTGGCTGAGCCAAATATAAATTATATTTGGATCATCTATTGTTTGGGATTTTCTGCCTCGTTGCTCCTCCATTGGAGAGCTAATCAGGAACTGGCTCTGCTGGGCTGGAGCCTGTCTAACAAGTGAGTTTCTAAAGGCCTCCTGGTGGAATGATTAGCTGAATGCTTTCTATCAGAGGCTGTCCCGGGCAGCCGCCAGCAGCCCAAGAATGGGGAATGTTTAACACAGATGCAGCCGCCTCTTCAGGCGGATTTTTGGAACAAGGTATAAAACGCATTTTATCCAAGAGAAGTTATGTTAAAAATCAGAGAGAAGATTAAAAACTCAGGGGCATATGGGCTGCCTGTGAAAATCTGGAGCCATAACTCAGCCCTTTTGTGGGGTCAGGGGCACCTGATTCAGTCAAAGATTAGATCTTCCTATAGGAATAACTCTATGTTAGCTTCTAATGACTGATGACCAGTGACAGATAGAGCTATTTTAAAATGTGTTAATCCACTAATAATGGCCTTCGTTGGAACAGAGCAGTGAGTTGACATGAAAGAGTTATTTTCATTCAGGAAATAGTCCTTGGTGTACATATGGGTTTATATATCCATTTCTATAATTGCAGATCCCCTAGGATCACCGTGGAGCGGGAGTTATTCTTCTGTATCAGAAGTCAACAGCTGCAGCTGGAGGGCCCACTATGGCCCATAGCCTGTTTTGGTAAATAAAGTTTTATTGGAACACAGCCACAGTCATTTGTTTATTCATTGTAACTAGCTGCTTGTACACTGTGATGTCAGAGTTGAGCGGTTAGAAAAGAAGCCATCTGGCACGTAAGCCAAAAATATTTACTATCTATCGAGCTTTTGAGAGGAAAAAAAAATGCAAAAACATTGACCCTGCCTTTGCTTATTGCTTTCTCATGGGCAGATAAGGTTTCCTCAGGTATTTAAAGCACAATACTTATTTCAGTGTTACCTTGAGGAGGTAGAAGAACATATGACAAAACTGACCAGGAAATGTGGGGACATTAATTCCACATTGGGTAAAATTCTGAAATTAAAGAACTAGAAAACACTTTGGTATTTATGCAGGTGACTCTTCAGCTTCTATGACCATCCATTTATTTCTACCTCCCTAAAATTATTTTGTAAGTGTCAACTCCTCAAGTGTGTCTGGCTGCCTTCCTGTCTGCATCATTAGACATTTCCGAGAGTTCCTTTGCTGATCGGCATGGGGAGCAGAGCCAAAAGCTTAATAATTTGAGCACAGAGACCCTCCTGTAAATAACGAGTTGTTCTTCTGTCCTCTGTGTATACGTATCTCTTCTTTCTCAGAGCTGAGAAAAATAAATGAAAGAAAGACAAAAATCAGGAAACTTGCATTTCCTAAGAACTGTTTCAAATATACCTTCACTCACAGGAGATAATCCTGGTGGATTGAGGATATCCAACTCAGAGTTTTATTCAAATGCATTAATACCACCCACCCTTGGAGCACATATTATGGGAAAGTAAGTAGTCATTTGGAAACCATGGGGGCGAAAAACAATGACAAATATAAATTTGTTTGCTTAATTACATTTGAACATAGTGACTTTTCTTCATCTATTTGATGGCTGTGTCCCAACCTGCTGGCCATTTTCTAATCGACCTTCCTGACCGATGGCTGAGATTAGGGCAAAGCACCACTGTTCTGTGGCTTGGACTGAGGAACAGGAAGATATTCTTGCATACAGCTTGCCTTTTGCCCCGCAGTTCCATGGAGAGTGTTACTGCAGGGCTGAGGATGTCGTTCAGCGGTAAACTTCTGGCTGAGTGTGCTGGGGCTCTGGGTTCAATCCCCAGACATTGCAAGGAGACCAAAGTGTTGGTTCATAGCCTTATTTCACTAGGAGAAGCTTAGCTGAGTAAACATGGGGTTACAGCATGGCAAACCCCATTGGCTTCTGGAGCTGATAGGCCGCGTGCTGTTGGAAGACTCAGAGGTGGTGTTTACAAGTCAGGAAATGGCTTATGAACATGAAGTCATAAACAGCTACTGGTGAGATCTGTCTTTAAGACAGTAGTGGGAACCTGAGGGAGGGTAAACAGGGTTTGTTCCTAAGAACTAAGGCTGGACTCAGGATTCGCGCTTGGTGAGCTGCCATGCCTACTGTCATGTTTCCATTTTCAGGACAGGCTTTCTTTGCCATGTAACCCACCCCTTTTTAACCTAAGGATCATTTATTCATTCTCTTATTCATTCTGAAAATGATTACCTGCACTTGCAAGATGAGATTTTTGTGTGCTGGGAGAGACTGTTTTAGCAGATGTGGTGTGTATTTAAGATAATTACTGGGGAGGCTGTAATCTAGCTGTGGAAGACATTATTTACTTGACACTTGAAGAAAAAGGGGTGGACAATGCACCCCATGTTCTGAAGATTAACTCTCCAAGAATTAAGAATGAAATGATTTTTACAACTAGTTTCTTCACTCCCTAAAGGGTAAAAGGGAAACTATCCAAATTCACTGAACGAGTGAAAAGAAGATGACAACCTATAAGAGCATGGTGTTCTGTCTTGGTCCCTCCCTTTGTTTCTCTCCTCTGTCTCTGTCTCTTACGAAGACACAGAGATACACAGAAACACACACACACGTATACTGTGTGTGTATGTATGTGTGTGTGTATGTGTGTAAGAGAGAGAGAGACAGAGACAGAGACAAAGACACAGAGAAAGATATGCAGTTGCTCATCAATAACGTGCTGTATCACATGTATGGAATGGATAAAAACATGCAGCTCCTCTGTTGCACTGTGTGTTCTGGAAGGGAGATATTCTGAAAGAGGGGACAGTGGGTGCAGAGTCCTGCAAAGGAAGTCCAAGGTTCTGAAAATG
Source organism: Ctenomys sociabilis (assembly GCA_004027165.1). Taxonomy (NCBI): domain Eukaryota; kingdom Metazoa; phylum Chordata; class Mammalia; order Rodentia; family Ctenomyidae; genus Ctenomys; species Ctenomys sociabilis. The sequence continues at coordinate 65,966 of PVKA01001111.1, read as the reverse complement.
CAGAATGAGCTCTGTATTATTGGGAGAGACAGAAGCAGTGAAGGTAATTATAGTGACACATAAAAGCTGTAGGACCCAGAGACAAGGTCTCAGATCTTCTCTGTGACACCTCATTGCTACCAGATTTTTGCAATAGCTACTTCTTCGTACCTCTGTTTTTGCACCCATAGTGATTTGAGGTGGGATCTGAGTCTGAAATCTATTAAGGAACCAATGAGTGCTATAATGATAATTGGACAATGTAAAGATTTATCCTGTGATACAGAACAATACAGTAAGGACTATTCCATGCAGATAAGAACTACTTTAGACTGCAGGATGCATACAGTCCCTGCTGATCTGCATAACACTGCATTTATAGTCAGAAATATGCAAACAGGTAGGTACGATTTTGTTGCAGTCAAATCATATGCTTAAAAAATAGGTCATGGGATTGTTTGGGCTATAGCTTATTGATCACTATTTTTTAAACTCTGGATTTTTTTTCTGTCTCTGTTTATGTTTGTTGTAGATTATATAGGTGATTCAGTGTAACTCCTACAATTATATTCCCTAAATAGCCAAAAAAAAAAAAAAAAAAAAAAAAAGATAAGATGTAACTAGATTTTAGAATGTAGAAATGTCTAAACACAGTGGAGAAGTGACCGAAGTGTGTGATTTTGTGTGCATTTAGCATTGTAGAATTCAGATAAATCTACAAGCTGCTGAAATAGTGTAGAGATTATGAGAACTTGGAATGAGTCAGGGTGTTGGAGATAGAGATCCCAATTGGAAGACAGTATGCTTAGGTATTTTAGGATGAATGACAGGTTTCTCCTTGGTGGTTGAGAGAATAATCATGGGAGGAGCAGGCTCAGGGAAGGCGCTGCACTGGTGTAAGGACGGGATGCACGCCTTGCTCCCCACAAATGTGTTTGCTTGTGAGTGTCCTGAGGTTCAGAAGAGACAAAGTCTAGATGCAGATTTGGAGATAACTCAGAAATAGCTCATCCAGGCCCAAGAAGTAGGAAAATGAAAGAACATATGTGAGCGCAAATGTGGTTGAGGTAAGTCCTCAGTGTATCAACACAAGGCCAGAGACACAGGGCATATCTGGCCATTCTAGAGAGCTGGAGAGAGCAACTTTAGATACTTGCTTAAATCTATCAGCAACAAAGACTAATAATATCTCTTTCAAAAGATTCAAGAGTGCAAATGTACTGAGGAGATGTTAGCCTTTGAGTTGTTCACAAACTTTTCAGTCTTTTTTTTTTTTTCTGGAATAATATGTAGAAGCCAAAGGGTTGCTAAGGAAGTATCTTTATTTGGGAACAAACAGAAGGACCTGCTTTAGGTGAGCAAGTAATGAAAAGAGAATAGAAAGTTATTTATACAAAGCTTAGACACTAATTCTTTAATGAGGAAATTATGTAAAATCTCTTTCTTTAACTTACCTAACATATATATATTAGGTATATATATATACCTAATATATATAGGTATATATATATTCCTTCCTTCCTTTCTTTTTCTTTCTTTCTTTCCTTCCTTCCTTTTTCTTTCTTTCTTTCTCTTTCTCTCTCTCTCTCTCTCTCTCTCTCTCTCTCTCTCTCTCTCTCTCTCTCTCTCTTTCTTTCTTTCTTTCTTTCTTCCTTTTTTGGTACCAAACATTGTACCCAGAACCTTGTGCTTGCGAAGCAGACACTTAAGCCACTGAGCTATCCCAGCCCCAGCCCCTCTTGAGATAATTTACAATAAACATATATATGTGGATGATCCTACAGAACCACTTACCTGCAGCCCCTCTTGTATCCTGATTCATTTAACCAGTGCAGATGGTTCTCATACATGTGCATTCAGGATGTGTTTGTCCAGTGTGTCCCCCACAAGTGAGTCCACAGACAACCCACTGAAATGCACAGATCTGGCTGAGCTGGCATTGATCGTGGGAGATGGGCAGCTTTCTGCTGACTTAGTGAAGGCTTCATGTCCCTAACTCCTGTGAAGTCACAGCTGGTTTTTCCAGGCCAGTTGGCTGGAGGTATAAGTGCCATCTGGGGCCTTGAGGGAGGTAAGACCAACTGGTGCACAGAGGCAATTGAATAGGCAGTGCTGAGTTTCTGGTAGCAACTTCCAATCCATTGAATTCACATCTCATTAAGTAAGCAGAAGGTCGGTTATCTAAATGAGACTTCAGCTCACTTCCCTGCACTTTATGTGTTATAACATAGCTTGCCTTTGACCTAGGAGAGATCTAGTTAGCTAGCTATGGAAAATGTTGAATGATTGTATTTCGTATTATATCTAAGAATACATATGCATATAAAATTATTACTAGAATATATGTATATTAGAGTAAATCCCTGCGTAGAAATAGGATGATATTTAGAAAGTTTATTTTTTTCTGAGCAGAGAGAAAACCTGAGTACACAAAAGATATTTTACATAATTTCCTCATTAGATAATTAGATGCTTGAATTAAAAGATTCTCCCTCCTCTTTCTCTAAACAGTCACACATACAACCAAGATCTGTGGGTTTCTTTTCAATGTTCCTTGTTTTGATAAATTCATTTCTCAAAATTTATATTCTTTACCCAACCAAATTCTAAATTCAGGAATTTCCTTCTGCCTGAAAGATAAACACCATTTTCTTAAGCATCCACTTTCTTGAAATTATATCTTTTCACTCAAAATAAATATGGAGGATCAGCAGTCACCCAGGAAAACTAACACCTTCTATGGAAAATCACTATTGAAATGAAGGAAGTCTAGATTTTTGCATTAGCCTCAAAAGAAAGTTTTCCTTTTCCTACATCTTTCCAAGTAGCAAGAATTAGAAACTTTATGAATTGGCCTTATATTTATGGTTCCTTAACTTTCATGAATGCATGATTTGTTTACTTTAATAAGGTCTTGATTGCAGGTATCAGCTCACAAGCATTGACTAAAACTGGGTTCCTTTTGGTGAATTGCAAGCTGTGAAATTCATGGAAAATGCAATTATGCTCTAATTTACTCAATGCCACTGGCTTTAATTAAAGTAGATCATATTTCAGTGAAGCAAATTCATAGTCCTCTAACAAAGGAAGGAGAAAATACTAAAAGGAAATTTGCTATTTTCCTTTTGAACGTTAACCCAGAGTCTGTTTTGTTTTTAGCTGGCATTTAAGAAAGTTCCCAGCCATAGGGTCATGTCCTCAAGCAGAAAGGAAGGCTTCCAGCTCCAACCACAGCAGTTTCTCAGCCGCAGAAGGAATGCAGGCAGGCCAAATAAATGCACAGGCCCAGGAAAGACATCTCTACTCTTTGTCTTATCTCCAGTTTTTCACCATCATCTCTTGCCATGAGCAACTTACTCCTGGTTTATCAGTGTTAAAGAGTTAATGGTGACCTCAATGTACTACTCTGATTTTCATCAGATCAGATGCTTTAGATTGCAAGTAATTAAATATTACCCTACCTGAAAACTGGCACTAGGCAAGTCCAGGGTTGGTTTTGCTGCCATTAAATATACACACTTTTCATAACCTTGGTTTGTAGTCTCGATCCTGCCCCTGAGCACCTCCTAATGGTAAGACAGGTGTTGCAGTTGCAGGCATTTTATAGAAGCCAACAGGACTTGGGGAGGAGGCATGTGCCTTTCTAACTGGCATCCATTGTACATTTATCAAAAATTCTTTCCCAGATAACCTTTGACCTTCTCCCATACATCTCTTCATCCAGATTGGGCTGCATGCCTATGATATGACAGAAACTAATGCAGAAAGAAGAGAGAAATAAACAGCCTGTCGATTTTTCTGGCAAAGGAGCTATGAATAGGAAAAAGATGTAATGGCTAGGGAATGGTGATTGGATAAACCAAGCCTAGGTTTATTGTACAGTTCAGACAGTTTTGCAATGTTCAGGAAGGCATGAAACAATTGGGACCATGAGCTGCTGGATAAGATCATTGATCTTGTTGGCTTTGGACCTGTATTTTTCAGCTCTCATTCATAAAGTGAAGTTCATACAAGTTCATTACATGTATTTCTGTGTCTATTCTACTTTTATATTTTCTTAATACTCAATGTGACAATATTGAGATTCATTATTAAAAGAAGTGGAGACAGGTTGTCATCTATAACTACCATTTCCTATGTTACAAAGGGAAGAAGGATTAAATTTTGGTCCTGAGACTACTGTGATGACAATTCTTAATGATATCTCCATTGGACCATGTAAGACAATCAATTTAAAGAGCAATAATTTTTATGCTAAACAAGCTGGAAATGTGGCAAAGACAGACTATGTTTTAATGTACTATAAGGAAATTAAAAACCTCCAGCACTCTATAAAACCCTAGCCTTTGGGTTTGACTGAAGAACCCATTAGCCACAAAAGGTTTTGTCAGTCACTGCTGAAAACACAAAGGTAATTGCTAAGAGGCTGAACATTGCTGAGGAGGAACTATTTTTAAATTCATTCTCTTTCTTGAGCCAGAACAAAGTTCCTTAGTGTTTTTTCAATAGTCATTTTAATAGGTCTGATAATTTTTACCTACTTTCACAACTAAATTAACTGATTACAGTCGATAAGTGTCCATTCATTAAGAGTAAGAACTTAGTGCCAGTTTACTTGATGAAACATTTATAAATACTTTTTACTGTGAAGATGGCCATGCAGCTCCACTGTTTTATTTCTGTTTTGAGTTTCTGGAAAGGGATACACACAGATATTTCTTGACATACTACAGAAATCTTCCTTTCAGATAATCTTCCATTAAAAAAAAGGGGGGGGGAGAAAAATTGGGATGGGGAAAAAGAGAAAAGAAGGAAGGGGAAAATCCACAGGATAGCTTGGATGACTGTACTAGTAATTTCTATTAGTTTTTTGAAGGGAACAGCTAGTGTTTAAATTTTTATTTTGACCAAACTTACATGTATTTATCTGGTGATCTGAGCCACTATTTTAAAGACAGCAATGTGCAATGTAACAGCCATTGTTGAATACCTATCATCTTGTGTTTTGAAATTCTGTATCATTTCTAATGTTTATATATAATATAACCTGTGGGTTCAAGGATCCAAAAAATAGAAAGAGAAGGTACACCAGTACCCATTGGATCCTCCTGGTTTTGGAAGTGATGGAGTTGAATGTAAGATAGGGGGCTTTGTTCCATGTTTTATAGTTACATAGAGCTCAGGCAAGCACATTTCAAACAGCTTGCTTTGTGGTCTTGCCTGCTTGACATCAGGGTGTAGACATGCAGTCACTCAATAAATGTTTGGTTTGGGAAGTTAATAAGCTATGTAAGGATTTTCATATTTTCCTTTTATGACTTCTGGCAAGTTGTGACAGTAATTTAGGGTGCTATTGGTCATGAGTCAGTATGGCCTATTGCATATCCACAACTCCCCACCACTGGTCCTTGATTTCTTAAAGGCACATAATACACTACGTGTCATCTGTTTATGCTGGTTGTTTGCAATTCATTGGTAGTATGGTGGATGCAGACAGGAAAGGCTGACATTTGGTTTAATTGCCTTGGAACCAGTATGTCCCAGGTGCTGCATTGATAGGCATCTTGGATAAAACTAATAAATAGGTGGAGTGTGCATTCTGAATCAAATGCCAGCTCTAGATTTTTTCCACATGGCCCAACATGGCTAATGAAAGCATCTACTCTCTAGAGCATCCCAAGATAGAAAAGCTACAGCTTGGATTTACAAAACACAGGGAAGTAAACCAGTCCCCAATTCTAATTTAGTTTGAAAGTTAGGCCATACTTCAAACACTAGTGTAAGAAAATGTTTAAACTCTTCAATAAAAACAGCAGACTCTCTCTCTCTCTCTCTGTTTCTCTCTCTCTGGTGGAACTGGGGATTGAATGCAGGCCCTTGTACTTGCCAGGGAAGCACTAATTCCACTGAGCCATCTCCCCAGCACCCAATACAGCAGACTCTTGAAAGACAGAATATTGAATATCAAACAAGAGTCTGTCTCAGTTACTCTTCTCTTGTTGCTGGGATAAATACCAGATGCCAAATATTAAGGAAGGAAACGTTTATTTAGCTCATAGTCAGTGGAAGTTTCAGTCTCTACTCAAGTGGTTCCAAGGCAGGAGGCACAGGGCAAAGAACAAGAGTTCAAAGCAGTGGCAAAAAGCAGAGCAAAAGGAGGGGCAGTGGCTCTCCCTTCCTTACACTGTAATGCAAGTTACCTGCCCCTGGGCGGGCGCAGCACCTACACCCAATTACAGGGTCCAAAAACGGGTCCATGCCAGCACATAAGTAGACACAAACCATACCAGAGTCAAGCCACTCGTTTGTGTGTCACCTGAAGAAGTTACATACCTTTGCTGTGTCTTAATCTACTAATGTGTACCACAGGAACGGTTATTATTATAACTTTTGCACTCTTCACAAGGTTTCTGAGGCGTGTGATGTGAGAAATGTTTAGAAACAATATAGTTTCATGTATATCTAAAGGACTATGAGTAATATATATGAGAAGAACATAGTCATAAAAATTGATTCTACCGGGAGGCAGTTTTCTGAAGTCATTGATTTTGAAGCTAACAGCACTGAAAGATTTCCAGGCAAAACCCTATGTTGAAGGTGAAGAAGCAGAAGTGAAGTGGTTAATAGTGATTTTTCCTGGGTCTCAGGACAAAAAGTAAACATTGAAACAGTCAATATTTTAATAACATGTTTCTTCCTGACTACTAAGTTTATCAAAGAAACTCCATGATGAATTAGAATGATCTAATCGCAATATATAAAACTTATAGCTCAGCAGAAAGTACCTGCTGAGGCAGATGCAGGGGCCTGGAGTTCAATCCCCAGGCCTGCTGTGCTGACCCCTCCCCTGGCGCTCGCTGAGACAGTTTTGAGACTGGGTGTGGTGGTGTGCAACTGTAATCCAAACACTTGGGAGGCTGTAAACAGGAAGATCACTCCGAGTCTTGATCTACACAGTGAGACCCTGTGCACCCTGTCCTAAATACAAAGAAATAATAATAATAATAATAATAATAATAATAAATACAAATTTAAAAAATAAAACTTATGAGGATGGGTCAAGCTGGAGTTAGTTGATAAATCCTCTTTGGACGGTCACCCTGGGCAATTGCTTCCCAGGAGGAGCCTTAGGAAGATAATCCTTTCAGAAGATCAGACCTGGCCTTCAGTGAAAATAATGAGAGCCTGGGACACAGTTAGGCAATTTCTATGACAAAGAAAGTACTAGAATAGGAGTTTTCAGTTTCATTGGCTCGATCAGAAACTTAGAACATTGGACAAATAAAATAATCCAAAAGGCTGAATGATAAAAATCAATCACACTTGATAAATTCACATAGTGCCAGATTTCTTCCTGTGGGGAATTAAGTGATTGTGTCTTTGTTTTTGTCTCTCCCCAGTTTTCATTCTCTAGCAAGGTTCCTAAATAATTCTTGCTTTTAGGCAAGCTTAAATAACCCTGATTTAAATCATTGCATATAACTGAGTCTATGTTTCTCCATGATAATTGGAAGGCTGAAATGGACAGTAGTCATTTTCAAGCTGTTTTCAGAGTTAACCTTTCTCCATGGTGGTTTTCCACATATGCATTACATTGTGGAAAGCAGCCCGAGCACGACAGTACAATCATACTCAATAATGGCCTGTTTTTTGATTGGGTGAATTACAGACAGGTTATATGGAGGTAATTTATATTCTTGTGCCATATAGGTAGGTATAGGTCAAACTGTAGATATTTGTGTGGAAGTGTGTGTGTGTGTGTGTGTGTGTGTGTGTGTGTGTGTGAAAATAACAGTCCCTTCCCTTGGGTAGCTTATAGCACTAAAAAGTGAGGGCTTGCATACCAGGTGTGGTTTGCATGCTGCAAGGACAGCGTTCGTGTTGTAGAAACAGATTTTAAAGTCAGCTTTAAAAGTCAGCTCTCAGCCCTGGGCCCCTTCCAGCTCCAGGCAGACACCACTCTGCATTCTGCCTGTGCAAATGGAGCCAAAGCTCATCAGCTTCAGATGGAACAACCGCAATCTGCCATCCCGTGTGGGCTACGGGGTGTATCTCACTGCCATCTTTCTTCTGGGGACAAGCTTTGCTTTCTGTCCTCCAGTCTCGATTCAACTTTCAGTTGTGAAAACAACAAAGAAAGGCTTGAACCGCGACTGCTTTTCTCCCTTCTGCTTCTCCCTTAGTGGCTCTGATTCCATTTCTCTGCTCAGGACTCGCTGCACAGGTTCATCCTCAGGCACTGCTTTTTTTTTTTCTTCCTTTTATTCCTGCAGTTTATAGAGAAACTGCGCTGGCTCTGTGAGCTTCCTGAGAGAAAACAGTGCAACAGAACAGAATACTAAACAAATTGCTGGAGTACCTGTTGCGAGTTTAGAACTGGTCACAGTGACTCACAGAAATAATGAAAGGTCCCCAAACAAGGAAACTTTCAGTTTCCTTGAAGATGAATGTTAGTGTATGAATTGTTAAAGGTGGAGCAAAAAGAATCCTCTAAGAAGAAGCTTTGAAAGAAGGACAATGACATTAAGAAGGCATGAAATTCAATAGGAATTTTCTGTATACTGGCCTAAGCCCAGCTGGACTAAATTAGTACCTCTGAGGGTTTACAAAAAGCTGGTGAACAAGCATTTCACTTATCTGACTTCTGCATTTCTTGTCCGGTACACATTGGCCTTGCCCTGTTTCTCTTCCTATTTTTATGAGAAATGTGCTCAAAATCGGCCTTGAAATGAGCTTTGAAGCCTGGCCGTGAAACAAGCACTTGTGAAATCAACACAGAGAAGGCAAAATTGGAATTTATGAGGATGCTCCTGCGTTCCTCTTTCATTAGACATTTCACAGGTTCTACAGAAATAGGGGAACTGAGAAGGTAGACAGTTCATCACTGTGCTAGTTACAGAAAAAAAACAATCATCTGAGGGAAAAAAACAGACAAGATACAGAAACATAGGATGCCAGACTGCTGCAATCAGGACTCGAAGCCAGCAGAAGTGGACCTAAATATGTCACATTTGTTTATGTTTCTGCTCTGACCAAGCCCAGCCTACTCAGCATCCACTGGGATAGTTCTTATGCTCTGAGGAAGGTTATAAGGGCAAGGCATTGCACTTTTCAAAAGTCCCCCTGTCCTTTTAGGTTTAGATATAGAACCAGCCTCACTGGGAAAATAATCCTTACCCTAGGCAGAAAACATGTCACTGACATGGTAAAGAGGACTTGATAAAATGCCCTGTTCCTTTTGAATTACATGTCCAAGATCCATGTTCAGAGCCTGTTGCCACATTCCCCAGTCTCTGACTACTCTCTGAAATGGTGCAGCTCATTCAGTCCCCTGTACCTGCATTGGTTGTATCAGAACTGGTGTTGATATACCTTGTCTCACTGACTCTTCTTCATAATCCAAAGATACCCTTTCTGTTTTCCATTTCCCTGGGAAGACATGGAGGAGAAGAAGCCCTTGGAGAATTCCCAAACACAAGAATCAAGGATGACAAATTGCAGGATCTACACCATAATATGACTTGCTCTCTTTAGTAACATGTCACTCAGGGATAGTGATGTAGCTCAGCAGTAAAGGGAAGTGTCTAGAATGAACATGCTCCAGGACTGCAAGAAAAAAAGAATAAAGACTTTCCCGCTTCTTCATTCTGAATAGGTATGTCACTTTCAGGGTTTTTAGAGACCCCATCAAGCTTTGACATAAGAGAAATTGGATAAGTTGCATGTCAAAGTTAAAGGCAGCTTTGTAGCTGACACTGGGCCGGAGAATGAATAGATTCATTCATAGACTCATTCATTGATATAGAGAGGACAAGGCAGAGGTGAAAATTGGTACGAACTATTCAAGGGAAAAGCAGTGCTGACTTACAGTGCCTGAAGAGAATACCAGAACCATTTCATACATTCAGCCAAATGTTTTTGGGTGAACATCAATGAAGGGATTGGATGACAATCAAATCCAGGACTTGTCTACCAGCTAGAGTGTAGAAAATCTGGGACATCCAGTTTTTAGAATTTTAGATCTAGTGAACTTTAGCCCAAGAGGCAGCTGAAGTGTCAGAAGTGAAGTGAGTTACTGGGTGTCATTCAGGGTCTGGGCTAACTCCCAGACTCCAATTCTCCTCTGCTGACACCACTGCACCACAGTGCCTCTCGGGTGGAACCTGGGAAGCTTTCATATAATTCCCACTCTAGAACCCACAAGAATGAGGATGACAAAAGCTCTCGGGACTTCAGATATTTAAATGGAGCTGGAAGTAGCTCCCCGTGTTGGGCAGGTTTGTCTGACTATGTCATTTTCTAGCCAGGTAGGACACTCTTGACTGATGGAGCTGGATATTCAGTGTATTTCAGGAGAGCAAACTTTCTGGCACATGTTCTGCCTCTGCAGTCCTGTGCACGGGGCAGATATCTCTATGCAGACACCATGGCTTCTCTGTACTGACCTGGGCTGATGAAGGAATGCTTCTCAGAGCCCTTCAGGAGACTGGCTTCAATCCACTGGAGTTGGCAAGTGAGATAAGACCAGTTTCCTATTTGTGCTGTACTGACTGGTGCTGCAATACACTGTTTGGGTTTTCTCTAGATAAGTTCTCTCAGTGCTGCATGGGGCCATCTTTCAGCTGGGCAGCATGCTACAAAAAAACCCTATATGAATGACAAAACGATATCCACCCACAGAACCACGTGACATCCTGATAGGGAAAAATGAGCATCTGCCTTAGTTGTTTGTTTGTTTGTTTTATTTTCTGTTTTTAGATAAAAGTAACATACAGTATGAAGTCCTTAGCACCATACCTGCCCACAGGAAGTCATCAGCATGCTATCTTCCCGTCCTTTGACCTAATATAGACAATTTTCTCATGGACCTAATTTGTCCTGTGGAGAATTATGCTGATACTGCTATTGCCTCTTTGCCTACATGTGCACCTTTCTTTGGTGCTCTTTTCTTGTCTTCCTTTCCAAATTTTTTTTAGATGAGGTAAACAAAAAGGCAGAGTAGTTTTAAAAAGTTTAAATCTAAACTAAAATCTAACATGGATTTTAGTCAGTAACATGAACTCAGCATTTCAGGAACGCTTGAGTGGCAGTAATATGGACAGAGGTTTTAGTGCCATTTCATAACACTGTTACTGTTTGGCCTCCTCCTCGTTCTTCCTGTATATGTGAGGAAAACCTTCTGTGGTCCATCCTGTAGCCTCACTTCTCCTGATTCTTCATCTCCACACCCTAATTCAGCCAGTCCTTCTCTCTCACGCCCACTCTTTCTCCCTCTAACCTTCTCTCCTAGCCATCTCCTCTCCTGATCCCTTTTATTCCTCATTAACTTCTGCCCTCCCCTCCTCTTTTGTCTATTTTCCTCTCTTCCTCCACTCCCAACCACCTAGAGTGTTGCCCTTCTCTCCCCATTGCCCCTAGCACTTGCTTAGTTAAGGATGGGAACTCGCCTGTGGGTCTGTGCTTTTGCTGTGTTCCAGTAGCCACATCTAAACACATAGAGAGACACTTAGAGAAAGAATGGCCCAGAGAAACAAGCTCTAAAAAGTGGTCACAAAGAGAAGGAACAGAACCTCTGTCTTGCGTTTCCTTCAACCATTCCAGCCACAGGGCACAAGCACGAGCTCCTGCCATGACTCATGAGCAGCGTACTCCATGGCTGCTTCTGAGAACTTCAGGAAATACTTTTGGAGCAAACCCAATTGAGTACTAAATTGCTTTCTTTGACCAGGCTGATCTTGCAAGCTAACCAGGAAAATAGACATTTCCATGATGAATCCAGAGCTCTAAATAGAATTATCAGTCCCCAAAATAAACTTTATATTCTTTCATTCACTATCCATGTTGCTCTCTTAAATCAAAAAGCTATTTCCTGCTTTGCATAGAAAGCTTCAATAACAAAATGTTAAGTCTTGCCTCATATCCATAGAGAGAGGTTCACTTAGCTATCTTGGGGTAGAGTATGACATGGTGAAAATTAGATATCAAAAAGGACACAAAATGACTTAACATAAACTTAAAAGGATCTTGAGAATGATTAGGTTCATGGTTGTCATACACTCTGAATGGCCATCGTGACAGACATTGAACTATAAGAGGCCAGGTGCAGACTCTTTTGGGTCACTCCCAAGCATAACCCATGCCTAATCACTTAGAAGACATTCAACACCAAATGCTTAATAATGCAGTCACCATCCAGCTCCTTCTTTCTGGCCCTGCCGTACAAGAATAGCTAATAAAGCACAGATCTATGCCTGCAAATTAGCAGGTGCTGTGTTACCTTGCTGAAGTGACTTTAAAAGGATATTGTACTCGAGGGAGACAGAGTCAAGATACTAATGCCAAATGTGTCATTTTGACCATTTACTGAAATGCAACTTTCTGGAACTCTGGGCTTTCAATTAGTATAGGATTTTCAGGGATCGTTAGCTTAAGAGAGGGACATCTTTACTGAGAGTAAAGGGGGCAACTATTCTTGGCTTACTATGATCTCTGTGGGAAAATTCTTCTTACTTACAAATCTTTAAAGTCATTGGTTTCTTAAAAATAAATTATATCCAGTGGGATTGTCATGGCTCTCTCTGCTCTATGGTTTGGACAAAATATGCTGATGAAAGTAGCCAGATTCTTCTCACAGGTGATCATCATGAAGATAGGCTTTCAGAGGAAGGAAGACATTTCAGAAGTTAAGGATAAAGAAAGAGAATTAACATTCATGGTGTCAGCCACCAGCAGACATTATGGTTGGGTTTGAAACGTGCTTGACAGTGTGAAGGGCAGAGTCATTCAGCCCATGAAGACAGAAGCCTGGTGCTCTAATGATGGAAATGGGTTTAACTGCAATTACTGCAAATGTGTGTCTGCTCATTTGAGTGACCAGTGTTAGAAAATTCTCAGCTTGCTGCACTGAAATACTCCTAACGCTGGGAGTGTGCACAGCCCTGGGTTGCTGGAGGATTAATGGAGCCAGCCTCTGTGAGCTGGGTCTCATCCCTCTCTCTTTGGACCTTGGCTTCCCAGAGGACAAATCAAAATACTAACAACTGCCCTCTGCACACAGGGCAGTGTGTATTAAGAAATGGAGAATTAATGAGCCAAATTTAAAGTTTCTGTGTTTTTCTACAACTTGTAGCCAAAGCCAAACACAAGAAACTGGTGCCAATAGAACTCACAAAGATCACAAGTCCAGCTAAGAACAATGTACCAAATTCATGTTGTTTTTCTCTAAGCTTGGGCAGTCCTGAGGCTAGGTTTATGAAGACAGGTGATTTTTTAATGGTAAGAGCTCTTTCCATCAGATAAAACTGCACAGCACTAGACAAAAATAAGTGCAAGTAAAAATTGGTAAATTAGGGCATGGGAGATGGCTCAGTGGAATAAGCTCTTCCCTGGCAAGCAGAAGGGCCTGAGTTCAGTCCCCGGTAAATTGAGAACCTGGAATTGTTAGTGTATTGTACTGTACCCGTTAGCTTCCTGGCTTTGGTGAGGTGCTGCATTCATCAATGATGTTACCTTTCAGAGAAGACAGAGGAAGGATCCACAGAAACTCACTGTAATAGTTTTGAAGGTTTCATGAGTCTTTTTTTTAAAAAAAGTACAATTACAAAGTAAAATAGTATTTATTTCTAAGATGCAGTCACTCGTAGAGAGGGCTTTTGTTACCCCTGCACCTTAATGCAAGCATTTAGCTCTCTAATGGCTACAAGTCAGGCCTGGGGTAGGGCCGCCCAGGACAGCCCATCATCCTGCATCATGGATTTACCCACTGACCCTTAATTTTGTACTTTAATATATCAGGAGACGTGCATACTCTCACTTATTCTTAAACATGCTTGAATCCACAGCGCTAGTTCCTCCAATAGGTACCTTGTACAGCTCATTAAGAAAACGTTATGCACTTGCTTTTAATTTTCTGCTTGACTGATATCTCTGCAATTGTGATGTTTGTGGAAGAGGGGCCTTAGTACCCGCTGTTAGCAGGACCTCTGTGGAGGACAGGAAAGCATACAATGTGACTGAAGGCTTGTCAGCAGGACTAGCTCAGGATTTGTCCCTACATCAAGTTGGGGAGTGAGGTCTATAACTGCCAGTGCTTTACGGAGCAGTAGAAATATGATTGACCCCTACCTGTCCCCAACCTCCTGTTTCGGGTCTTCTGTCCAGCATAACCTCAGTTAAAATATAAAGGATGCCCAAGGAGAAAGATGCATTAATTTGTTAGCACGCATTTTTGATATATTAATCAAAAGCAAAGTCTGAAAGCAAAACATTTCCTTTTTGACATAAACAACGAAAAATTCTTATCATTGTTACTAATTTAATCTGAATTCTTATTAATATTTTTGAACAAATTCTCACTTAGTAGTTCAAGCTGGTTTTGCACTAACTCACCATGAAGCACAGACTGGTCTCAAACTCATGATGATTCTCCTGCCTCAGCCTTCTGAATGCTGGGGTTACAGGTAGACACCAGCACACCTGAGTCTGTGAATTAATTTTTAAATCTATTTCAAGTACCAAGAGATTCTCAGCAATCCAAAATACCTAGAAGTTAAGTGCAATGAGAGAAAAGTAAGGGTCAGAAAGAATTCCTATGCCTCCAGATTTTGGTGAAAGTGGAGAGAAAAGTAGTCGTATGTTGATAATGCTAGAGGTGGACTGAGCGTACATGTTGGATCTGTCCCTTGCATTCATAGGCTTTTTACTTGGCGTATATGTGTTTAACATTTTCCATAGCAAAATATAGGTTGGTATGTAGATAGGTAGATAGATAGATAATAATTTGTATTGTATTATGACATTAGGATAATTTTTAAAAAGGTAAAACACAGCTCTCATTCAAACATATATGAATATATGCAACTATAGGTGGATTAAATCTCTCCTATCTTCCAAAATACATGTCAAAGTCCTGATCCCGAGTGCCTTGGAATGTGTACTGTTTGGAGATCAATCTTTTCAGACAGAATTCAGCAAAGATGAGATTGTAGAAGAAGTTCTAACTCAATATGATTGGTGCTCCGTAAGGAGAGGGAACTTAGGCTCAGACACCCAGGACAGAGGTTGCTGGATAAACACACACGCATAGTGACAGGAGGAATCTGATTTCGGGAATATGGAACCAAAGTCTGGAGTTGTCTAGTCACAAAGCACATATTACCTGGAGCTACAGAGCCAAAGAGAGAAGAAAGGGTCCTTCCATACCATTCTCCCCTAGAAACAACTGGCTTGCAGGCTTGTGACTTCTAGAACCAAGAGAAAGAATCTGATCAAGCCTGCACTCAGTAGCCCTTTGTTACTAGAACCCATGGTAACTAAGCTACAGGACACAGACTTTTAGTTCATTAATGTGAGGAGTCACAGCAAAGCCAAAGAGAGTTCAAAAAGTTTTCATGTTTATTGAGCTATGGAATATATTAAAGGCTCAAGTATTAACACAACTATTTTTTCTCATGTTGGGGCTGGGAATTTACTTGAACCCGTACTGAACCAAAGACAATTTGCATGGATATAGACACAAATTATTTTGGCTTGCTCTCAGTTCATCTACAATTTACAGATTTGAAAAATAGCTCCTAGTAAATCAAAATAAAATAACCTTGATGGTTGTCCTCTAGACCAAGATTATTTTTTATTGAATCTCTGAATCTTTCCTATAATGCCAAATGAAAAAAATCATAAAATCTTGAATACAATTCCTCTCTTAAAAAAAAGAAGAAATGAGAATGGGAGGGGAGTAAAAAATGACTAATATGATATGTACATGTACCTATTCCCTAAAACATATGTAATTACTATCAATTATTTATATTGCATTAAAATGTATACTAAGAAAACTAAATTAAAAAGAATAGAGAAGAATAGAAAATTATATTTAAGATATACTGTACTTACTGATTGTGTGATAATTGATTAAATTTATCAGTTCCGTGTCCCCATATTTCCCTGGTGATTCGGGAATAATATAAATAATGCCAGCCTATTAGGTCATAGTAAGGGTTATGCATGCACAGTACTTGACAATAATTGGCTCAAAGGGCTCAGCCAATAATTGCCATTATTGCTAGTATTACTGTAAAGGATGTTGAGAGAACTACTAGAAGGGTTAATAGGAGCTTTGTACATTATGAAATAATATGTAACTACAACTTGACTCCAAAATTATATTACCAACCCTAACGCAGGACATGTTTCAGGATGAGAGCGGTGCTATGAGCTTACAGGTGAGATTGGGATCATGTCTGAGAGAGGTGATCTAGCAGGGAACACGCAGGAGGGAGGCTTGCAATTTGGAGGCAGGAACGAGCCAGCAGGACCCGAGGTCCACTGATGGATGAAGTGCAGTTTGCTTAGACCTGGCCCTGCTCCCCATTCTTGCTAGCATAATTACAGCCACAATATTAATGATGCAGCTTTAAAACCTTTTGAAGGGGGTTTCAGAAAGCTCCCTAATCAACCGCAGCTGCATCCATTCCATCCTGACACCTCATTTCTAAGATCCTGCAAAGAAGGTGGGGTGGACACTCAGATGTGCAGGACAAACACAGTCAGGGCCCGCCCGTGCCTGGGTGCGCGTGCCACCCGCATTGGAGGCCAACATCCTCATCTCATTGCCTCACTCAAGAGCACGCTTCTGCCAAGATCGCACCCATCACTGGTCTGCCTCTCCAGTTGTGTTTTAAAGCTGTGTTTGTATCTCTTCTTCTGGGCCTGAAATTGTTCCCATTTCCTCCCTGAAGGAGTTTACAGACATTGTACAAAGAAATTAATTAAGTAGATTTTCCATTTGCACAGTTTTAATGAATAAATGATGTTCCTATTTGTTTATCTGCTTTCTAATTATAACACAATTCAACACATCTTGCTTTCTTGCATTCTGACAGTGTTATTGTTGTGATGGTGTTATTGCTGTTCTCACAGCACAGGTCATATTGTTTTTTTAGATAGATGCCAGGTGCAGCATTCCATATTTATTAAAGTGCAATCTGCATATTTTTCTCTCTTCGTGTGCTGCTTATCTGTACAAATGCAGAAAGTTAAATAGAATGCTCTGCTTTAAAAAACCGGGAAGGGCTCCACAGGCAGCTTGGAGACTTGTGCTTCTTCGGGGATCAGATCTCGGTGAAGGGGTTTCTAACCTACTGGGAGAGGCCTGGGAGCAGAATTCAGGCAGGAGCACCAAGTCTCATTACTTCAATTGGTCAGGAGGCCATGTACTTTGGCTAGAAGCATGGACAACTAGACTTTGGGCAATGACGCAAAGGCCCACGGCTCAAAGCCCAGTGGGTCAGAATCTCAGGGCAAGCAGAACTCAGGACAGGAGACAGACTAGCCACTTTCTCTGTGCTGGAGTTGTGAAAGTGGACATCAAAGGAACTGAGAATATACAGAATTCAGAGGAGCCCTGCTCTCACTGAGATTTGGGCAGAAGCTGAATTTCTTCTCTGCCCTTTAGGGTATGGACCTGCAGCCTGTGCACCTTTGCCTTTGGCCAAGAGATAGTTTGTAAATCTCCTCTGATTTCAGGTTGGCATTTGAGAGTAAAGTATTTAAAGATTTACCACAGAGAAGATACAATTAGCCTCAGAGAATTACAGTCTGGATTCCAGAAAGTTTGCTGGAAATGCTGCCCAGAATGACCACCTGGCTTCCTGGAAGAAGTGTAGCCTTTGGTCAGATGCTATAGATGTCTCTCACAGAATCTCAGGAACATATTCCTTTCTTTAAAGGACTCCTCATAACTCTAGGGCCAGAAGGAGGTGACGTAGAAGATACTACCTGTTCATCTCCATTTTCAGGTTGTATTGTCCAAGGTAAAAGGCAGTGTTTTATGGAGAAAACAGGATTTTCAGAAAGAGTAATCTAGAATTTGAATGGAATAGCTTCCTTGTCCTTGTGGTTGGATCCTGGGCAGGAAACTCTCAACTTTCTAATCTATGTATCTTACTGTACAAAATGGAGAAACGCTCCTCACTTCTTTCTGTGATTATAGTTATCTGGAAGTGTGATATCAGCTATGAATTTCCTTAGAGAAGATGCAAAAGGATTGTGTGATTGTCCCAGATCAGGGGAATTTTGCCATCACCTTGTTGGTGTGATTTGGTTAAACTGAAAGCTTACCTGCCAGGATTCCTAAGGACCTGTTGCAGTCCATTCCTGTGCTATAAAAAAATATCCAAGGTGCAATAATTAATAAAGAATGCAGATACATTTCTTAGAGTTCTGGAAAAGCAAAATCTAAAACTCAAAGCATCAAAGGTCTGCCATCTGGTAGGACTGCTCTCTGCTTCCAAAATGGTGCCTTATGTCTGAATTCCTGGGAAGAGAGAAAGGCTGTGCCTTGACATGGTAGGAGGAGAGGAGGGAGAAACTTTCTCTATTGAGCCTTTTAAAGGGGTACCTAAGCCTTATAATGAGGATGAACCCTCATAATCAATCATCTGCTAAAAGCTATACCTCTTAATATTGTTGGAGTAGTGATTAGGCTTCATTATGAGTTTTAGAGGGAATGAAAATTATTCAAACTATAAGAATTCTCTCACAGGAATTCACTGTGATGCATTAATTGCATGTCATCATCCATGCCCAACTGATTTTGTTAGCATTCTCCTATAAGTGGCCAAACATCCACTGCCTTAAAACCTCCTCCTCTCCATTTTCTAGCCCCCTACTCTACTTTTCCTAGTGCTCTAGGCAGCTTTGTTCTCCCAACTAAAGACCTTTTGTGTTCACATTTTTTTTTAATTTTGCTGAGAAACAATTAGCAATGAGACAGTTTCAAAATAGGAGGACAGTTACAATAATTAATACATTGCATATGACTGACTTCTGTTCCTTAATTTTTCTTCTCAGAGGTGTTGCTACTGTGGAAATTTGCATCACTTTCATATTATTTTCTTTCTGTTCTTTGATAATGTTTCAGTTATGCTTTTTGTCCTCTTGCAAATATGGGGTCAAAGCAGCATGTTGGCTACTTACTATGTTCAGTGAATGACCACTGTGCAAATTAGGCCACTATTTAAGTGCCACTAGTGCCCAGTTCAGTTGGCTTTCTTGCTTCTGCTCAGCTTCTTCGCTGGCCATGCATGCAAGAGACTGCCACGTGTTTATCTCTTCAAAACGGAGGCCCACCATTTGTGCTGGATGGGTGGACTCTTCATTTCTTCCTTCCTTCATACCACGTTCAGTTGCCTTTTTCTTTAGCAAGTTTTCTTTCCTGGAAGGAGATCTCTGCTCCAAATACCAAAACTATTGAGTGCCTTCAGTGGCCAGGAATTATGCTAGCTGTGACAGTGTCAGGGAAATAAGAGAGGTCCATTGTCCTTGAGAAGATTGTGATTGACTGAGAGAGACCAAGATGTGCACAGAGAGTTAGATATAATCTGATCTGTTATCTGATCAGGCTGAATGCAAGTATTTTGAGAAACCTACTCCGTTCCAGAGAGATAGTTCAGCAGGATAAGTGCCTGCCTGGCAAGTGCAAGGTCCTGAGTGTGCTCACTGATGAAGCAATAAATAAATAAATAAATAAACAGACAAACAAACCTATTCCAGTCTAAATGTCTGAAAAAAAGCTTCCTTCACACAGTGCTGAATATGATTAAGAGATGGGTGTTTGGGTTTGTAGAAGGGAGGGTACGGGTAATTCACTTTCAGCTTGGTATGTTATGGTTTCAATCTCAAATATCTCCAATAGTTTCATGTACTCAGAACTTGGGCCTGGTAGGAATAGGTGGGTCACTGAGGGCAAGACATAGAAGGGTGTACTCCTATCTCTAGCTTTTTCTCTTGTCCTTTCTGCTTCCTGGTTATTAAGAATTTCTCTTTCTCCCATTTCTTCTCCCGAGCCAGCTAGCCATTGACTGAATCCACTGTAAACTGTGGGACAAATTAAACTCCTCTTCTTTGTAACTTGTGGGTGTCAGTTATGATGTCTCAGTGATGAGAAAGCTAAAGAATTCATGACCAAAGGGTATACTTTAAAATTTTCCAAGTTCCTCAACACTACCAATAGTTGCTTCAGGAAGCAGTTCTTACTGAATGACAGCATCAGACAAGGTAATATAATCTCTGTCAAACAAGGTAATATAATCTCTGATGGGAAAGTTCTGACACGATTTATAAACTAAATGTGAATTAGCAAAGTCATTGCTAAAATGAAATCTAATTTTTGAGAGGTGAACACTGCCTGGATTTAGCAAGTGACAGGAAATTTCCTGAAAATGGGACTTTGAAGTCACATTAACAATGGTATTCTGGTTAAGCAGAGAGCAGTGGGAACCATTTCACAGTCAAGGGGCTGGAGTGAGGAGCTGTTACCTATGTTCTGATTGGTGCAGTAATGTAGGGACATGGCAGAGGCTGAAGGATGGTTTTCAGAATACGTGGGTCTCCTGTCTTCTTCTAAGTTCTCTGACCAGTCAGGTAACTGGGGCACTTCTGTTGGCAATTCTGTTTGCTTTCCGATGCTTGAACATTCCAAACTGGAATATGAGACCACCAAGTATCACAGATCCAGTTTCTAGGCTACATGGCTCATGCATTTTAGCTGGAAAAGACATATTCTACTTCAGCACGACTGGGTAGGGAGTAGCAATTAGATGGTAGAGCCACAGGCTACACTGGTGGACTATGGGCAGGTTCAAACCCATCTCCTGTTAGCCTCATGGAGGCTAAGATTGTGAGAAAACAGAAAAATTTGTAAGTGATTCCACCTAACATTCTAGAAATATAATACACTTTCAGTCTTCTGAAGTCTACCAAAATGACTATATTTCGTGTTCTCCAAATGAAAAACCAAACAATTGATTGACCCAGGTATCAACTGGGCAGCCTTACAAGAATCTAAATTTCTTAAAATCTTTCAGTTTTCCTTGAAAACCTCCAGTATGAACACTGAGGTCCTTAGCACCAGAAATGCAGTTCTTACCGAATGACAGTGTAGACTCTTGAATTCTTCTGGTTGTGGATGAAAGCCAGTCTTGGTCCAGCTAACACAATTAGTGTGTACCTCAGTTCCTTTCATAGTGGTACCCTCCTAACTAGATTATTAATAAAATTTCAAGTATTACTACGTCAACTGTGAAGGGTACTGTGCTGTATGCCAACATAGTAAGTATGGGATTCATCCCTTCTACTCATTAAGAGATTCTTGAGAACAGAGACTACATGCTTTGGGTGAGAACCTTCCAGGATCTTTCTCACATTTGGCCTGGCACAATCTCTCATAGTGGAGGCATTAAGGCAAAGGCTTGGAGAAGGAGTCTTTGTCTTTATAATCTAGATTATCACAAAACCATCCTCAATGGAAAGTATCAACCTTCTGAGTCCTTATTTTTTTACCTGTAAAATTAGAATAAATAAGATAGTATATGTTTAGCATTTCATTGGCCACAAAGATATGTGCTAAAATTGTTATCTTGCCTTGCCATCAGAGATCAAGAAATTTCAGTAGAGTAAATACTCAAGATTTTGATATGAAAGTATAATATATGCTTAATTTTTTGTGTTCTATTCTTTCCTTGGCCACCATAGTAGCCAATCAATTCTCTGACTCTCAATTTGCACATTATATATCTGAGAATAATTCAACCAAATGCTTACTTCCCAGAAGTAAGATAGACAGATGTTTGTGTTTATAAAGTTACTCTGAACAACCTGAGAAAAATCACAAGTGAAAAGTATTGTTCTCATCACAATTATTAATTGATCTTCTAACCACTCATTGGTCGGAATATGAGTGATCCAGAGGCTCTGTGGGAAGATTGATCACTTGCCTCTCCAAACCCAGGGATGCTCCTTTTAATAAATGTAATTATCTCCCAGTGAATGCGCACACCTCTTTGTAGCAAGGAGCCATCAAAAGCCACATGATGAAAAATGACCACAGATTGGTATTTAGATTTAATTATACAAGTGTCTGCTCTTGGAGAATTTTGAGAGTTTTGTTATCTCTGCTGTCTTTCTTTCTTTCTTTCTTTCTTTCTTTCTTTCTTTCTTTCTTTCTTTCTTTCTTTCTTTCTTTCTTTCTTTCTCTTTCTTTCTTTCTTTCTTTCTTTCTTTCTTTCTTTCTTTCCTCTCTCTCTCTCTCTCTCTCTCTCTCTCTCTCTCTCTCTCTCTCTCTCTCTCTCTCTCTCTCTTTCTCTCTTCCTCCTTTTTCTATGACACTGCCCTTACTTATACTTTAAGAGGTAGAATACAAGGACTTGGATTTCTCTTGGCCTAGTAAGATCACTATTTTTGTCATAGCCTGCATTTCTGAAGGGTCACTCATAGTTGAAAAGAATCAGTCACAGAGGATACCTGGAGCTCAGTCTAAATGAAATGCTCATCATAGGACAATCCTCCAAAAGATAACAGTCTTTGCCTTCCAGAGGTCACAATGTCACATACACCTCAGTTTCCTTAAAGGAGATACTGGTGTCCTTTACTAGTTTGAAGGCGAGCTTAACAAGTAAAAGTTGAGTTCTAACATCTGTAAGGTTTATAGGAGGTTGGAAATCTAACTGAAATAAACCAGTCAGTGGAGGTTTGGAACAGGGAAGGAGAACAGTAAAGGGAGGAAGGCAACCCACAAGAGATAAATATGGCCTTCCAGAGCTTTGCTTTTGCCAAACCTTAGCAGGCCTGGCTATGAGAGCAACTTCAAATGAGGTGACCATGGGTGGGATCAGACAATGAATCTACGATGGAGATAAACTTCTAGGGTACAACTTTTGCTAATAAGAGGATATTTGAGGATAACCTGGAATCCCTACACATCCACAGCATTAGGAACTGAGTAAATGACAAAATAGAAAATGGTGGGTGTGTGGGGGAACACATAATGAAGATATAATAAATATAGATAAAGACATAATAAATTATGCTATCTAGAACCTAAGCAGAGAGCATAGTTACTCAGTTGCAAATCCATGGACTATACTGGGTGTATCTGAAATATTTTCCTGACCTTTCACAATGCTTTGAGTCCAGAGCAACAAATTGCATCTCTGATTCTTGCATCAATGCAAAATGAATTCAAAAGAGCCCCAGGCACTCGGACCTAAAGTTCAGGTGTTCTTCTTTAACAGACGTCCCCAGAGATTTACTCTGCTATGTGTTCACAGAGTGCATACCAGTGAAGGCCAGCAGAATGTCTTCTGAGTGATTTGGGGTAGAAGACAGATTTCATGATATTACATAAAATATGTGGTTATATTACTCTTTTAAAAAGAAACAGGTAATAAAAAGAGAAGTAGAGACATCAAAGCTAAAGCAACCCTAAGTGCAATTTGGAACTGCTTGAGTGAGGGGAGGGGAGGGAATCACATACCTGCAAGTGAGTAGTTCAATGTTGCCAAATACTTGAGTGGAATCACTGTTTCAAAGACCTGGGGACCGACTTGTCAGAACATTACTTTCCACTCCGCTTGATGGAGAACATTTAGATTTTGAAGTGTACTGGCAGGGAACATAAGCAGGCACATTGCTACATTACTTTAGTTGTCATTGATCGTCAAATGAGGTGTAGGGACCTGAGGAGCTTGCCCGCAACTAAAAGATGAGGAGTGTATTTTTTTTTTATTTTCTTTCGGAACCAGGGATTGAACTCAGGCCCTTGCACTTTCCAGGGAAGTGCTTATTCCACTGAGCCAGTTGGTATATAAGTCTTGCTCTATCTAGGTCTTAACCATCCAGCAGAAAAGTATAAAAATGAAGTATACATCGTGGGGCCATAATATTAAGCTGAGCTGTAAATGGCTATGGTTCACAACTTCTTTGAATAACTCACTGTTGTTGTGGAATGCTGGACTGTGATGGATTGTGGTGTCGAGTTCAAGCACCTAAGTTAGTTGAATGTCAATGGAGTGCCCACCTTTGACAGGTGTAGACAAAGGAAGGGGTGTAGAAAAGGAAAATCATGATGTGTGTGTATAGACAGTACAGTTGGGATAGATAACGCTGTGCTTCTACGTAATCCTATGAGAGGCAAGATTTGCACTGATGGTGGTTGGACAGGATATTATGTTGGCTTCTAGTACTATGGTCATCCACTAGGAAAATAATTATTGATTTTTTGATATAATTCACGTATAAAAAATAAGATAAGTAAACAGTTACACTCTTAATTTACTGATAAGAGACATCTGCTATAATAATATCTGTAAGTATAATATCATGTATGCACCTTGTACGATACCAAAACAGTATGAAAACAGTTTACAATCTATTAATTTATCGAATCTGTCTTGTTAAGGTGTCTTAAAACCATCTGATTCATATTTGTACTTCAATAAAATAAAAATAAATAAACAAACAAACAAACAAATAAATAAATAAAAGATGAGATTGAGGTCTAAGGGCGCCTTGCTCCTGTGTTTTTTCCCTTTGACGATGTGACTTTCTTTTATTTTTGGACTGCATCACATGTTTTAGATCTAACTCAAGTAGTTCATACTCATACAAATATTACAAATCTTGACAGAAAAGGACACACGTGACAGTAGTGACAGAAGCTGGATTTTAACTATTGCTTCTTCCAGGTCTAGTATCTTTGTTTCTCTATCTACAATTGATCAATGATGCTTGGATATTTGACTTACCTACACAGACCTTCTCTCTACTGTTATTATTATTATTATTAGGGTTCTGTCTGCAAACCAAGTAAAGCAGATCTGAGGAGTCAGTAAATTTCTGTAAGGGGCAAAAGACTGCTGTAGGGGGTTCTGGGGGGGAGGCAGCACAACTGTCTCACAATTCCACCAATTGAGGTGTCAGGCTCCTTAATGTTAGGAATGATATGTAAACTTAGCATTTACAAAAATTTAAAAATATCGATCAATATCTAAACCCACACCAAACCTTGGTACAAACACAATATATCGATTTATCAATAGTGAAGTTTCAGGACACTATCATTGTAAATGTGTTCACCAGTGATTCCTTCCTGTATTCTCACAGGAACAATTACAGTGCAACATTATCCTCTGTGTCCCTGTTCTTGACCTAACCAGACTTTTACCTTTAATTTTCCTGACTTATTTTATTTTACTTCCATTGTTACTTCTTAGTTTTAATTCTATTGCTTCTTCCTCATCCAGGATATTTGTTTCTTTGTCTACAATTCATCAGTGATGCTGAGGTATTTGACTTAACTATGCAGTCTTCCTTACCTGTACTGTTATTGTTATTCATTTATTTCTCATTCATTCATTTATTCAGAAAACATTTCTGTAACAATGTCAGTTCTTTTCCTTCTGCACTGCCGACACTTCCAGTTGAGCAGTTTTTCGATGTGAGGGCTAATCTGTGCACTGTCGAACACATAGCAGCATCCCTTGGCTCTACCCACTAGGTGCCAGTAGTACCACTCATTCCAGCCACAAAAACCTAAAACCTGTCTCCAGAATTGTGAACTTTCTCCTGGAGGGGTGGGGTGGCAAAATCACTCCAGCTTGAGAACTTCTGCTCATGTCAATGACCTGAAAAGCCAGGGGGAGAGGAGTGGAGAACATTTTGAAGTTGCATAAATGTGTACAGCCAAAATCAACTAAGATACACTCCTTAGTTACTAACCCATGAACTTTGTTTCAGATGAATGATTTATATAAAATCTACTTTATGCTTAGAGGATACTTAGAGACCTACAATGCTCTAGAAGGACATAAAAGACATTTTCTCAGTTTCTCCCAGGAAGCCCTTCTCTCCATATAAACTGTTTCTCTTCTGCTGTCCTCCATTCTTCTGACAAATGTTTATTGACAGAATAACTTCTGCCAGGCATGCTTTTGTGGCTGCTTCCTCTTCTCTTTATGATTGGCTGTTACCCATAACCTCCATCACTAATCCACTAACTTTGTAGAAAAGTTTTAGAGCCTCTCATTTAGAGTACCACATTGCCTCCCCATAACATCCCCACGTAGCTGCCATGTGCTCCCCCAATAATAGGATTAGCAGAAGTCTAGAAATTCATGATTCAATTAATAGGAATATAATCAGTCTTTGGGAAGTAGAAGAAGGCATGTGTGAGAGCTATTGTTTGCTTGACCTGGGAGGCATTTTGGAAGTTGCGACACCTCCCTTCAGGGGTACTGTATTTTCTGAGCAGATCGAAGTATACAACAGACTACCCTTCCTGCAGTTTGCCCCAAACATTCATTGTATCCCATTATTACAGACATAAGGTGTTAATCATTTTACTCAAAGAAAAGGGTCTTCCCCAGATCCTTTGTTTGTAGCTAACACACACATCTTGGTCCCGCTTCCTGTGGTGGATTGGAATATCTGCCTTTCCTCTACCACTTCACCTTTGTACAGGTGTGTTTTTTTCTTCAGACTCGGTTTCTCCAATAGAATGCCATAAAAGTGTGCTGTGTGACTTTCATGGCCTTCTCGCAGACATCTGTTGGAAAGTCTTCATAATCCAGCTTCTAAGATAAAAATGTGCCCCTCCTTCAGAGAAGAACTGAGGTGCTTAAACTGGTGACTCCAGGTGCATCCTTTAACAGTGCCCTGTGGGTAGTTCTACTTTAGAACTTTAGTTGTCCTGCAACCTTGGCTTATGGACAACTTAAGACCTGCCCTCTGCTGAACTCTCGGGAAACTGGACAGTTAAGGAAATAAATGGTGCTTTTGTCTTCTATAGGGAATTTTTATAACCAAATAACGGCAAATTTCTTCTTTTTGAACTTTCCAACTTCCTGCTTGCTACAAAATCCCCATCTCTGTTGGTCAAGTTGGCTGCTCCAGACAGCAGCGTTAAATTCAGCTTCCTCATCCCAGAGTCCCTTTATCCTTGATGAATGATTTTATCTCTGGGAGGGAAACACTCATTTGTCCTACCCTCCCTAGCCACTCTTTCTCCCTCTCAGCTGAGTCTAGATGTAGACTATGAAACCTACACTTCAATTAATTTTTAAATAGTTAGCCTTTTAAATTATACAATCAATCTCTAGCAACTTTTTAAAGACAGAAGATTCTTTTTTTTAAAACATAGGTTGTTGGGCCAGGGAGATGGCTCAATGCAATAAGCGCTTCCCTGGCAAGCACAAGGGCCTGAGTTCAAGCCCCGGTTCTGCCAAAAATAAATAAATAAATAAATAAATAAATAAATAAATAAATAAATAAATAAACACAGGGTGTTACTAGTGTGGAGTAAAGTTTCAAGGTAAAAATGGGAAAGGAACTTAGATATGCTGTGACAGAGACCCTGTCGGACCTGTGACCCTAGAGAATAGGCTTCAAAATCAGGGAAAAGGACTCACCAGCCACAATCTACTCCTTAAGGATTCCCTACCAAACTTTCTAACAATATTCCCTGTATGATCGTTTTTAGGGGCCTCCAACACTAATATTCATGAAAGTCCTGTTGAGACACTGTGTTTGTTTTTTTGTATGAAATATTTAATGATCAACCTGAGTCCATCATAGCAGGAAAAGGCTTTTCCTCCCTTTTTTATTGGCAGTTCTTTGTGGTAAAATCATTTAGTCCAGGTGGTGGGCTTCCCAGCCTATGCCTCCTTCTGGCCACCCACCCAATCCTATTATGATATTCATTTGTCACACACAGTACTGTGGCTCTGTGGAAAAACACAATTGATATGTCATCAAATTGGTCCTGACAGAGTAGTTTTAAAAGCTTTTAGAGAGGATGTACAGGGGGAAGTTTTGTCTTCATGGAGTCAGTGCGGCTCATCTGTCTGTATTAAATGTCTAATAGTTACACTGAAAAAGAGTGACATTTTAAATAAGAGTAAGTACTGCTTAACTTTTTAATGCCATTCTTCAAAGCCAAAGACTTGATTTTTGTGGGGGGCAGGGGGATTTAATGTACATAGCTTGATTTATAGTATAGGCTTTCTTTCTTTCCTTTGTTCCCATTACTAATGTCTAAGTGTTTCTATTTTCAGTTTACTGGGAGTAGTCTCTTTCTTTTGAGGTGTTTGGAGATTGTTTTTAAAGAACATCAGCAGATTTCTTTTCACACTGTCTTGAAAGTTGCCATGTTTTTTGGAGGCAGGAAGCTGCTGTGGCAACAGCAATGAAAGCTGCTGTGGAAGGAAAGCTGGGAAGGGGCCCCCTTGGGATACAGAGCAACTGGGCATCAGCGCATCAGTAGCCAGGTGGCCAGAGAACCCTGAGAGACATGAAAACCAAGCCATCACAGATGGAAGGGCAGTCCCTGCACAGAAAGTCAGGTGCTCTCATAACTCCAGGGCCAGATGGGATACGTGAGACAAGAGTACTGCCATCAGGAGAGTAGTGAGAAATAAGGAGATCCACCACCAAGAACACTTCTCCCCACTGTGGGCTTCTACTTTGAGCAATTTAATTTTGGATGAATGCATGTTTCTAAGGCACTTGGCTAGATCTTTTTTCACTAGGCTTCTAAAAGGTAAGTCAGAAACTCATGAAGGTACAGAATGTAGTTTCTTTGCCCATGAAAGAAAATATTTTTCTTTCTCAAATTACAGCCCATCTTTTCCTGGGTTGAGCACTGGAAAGATCAACTTCAGAGGAAGATGGGAGACTGTCTCATGACCTCCTCTATGCTCACAGTGACTTTGTCCCTTTTCTGCTGCATTCCCTGACATTCTGCACTCCTGTGTTTGGTGGATAGAAATCTCTGTACCCTGATGTATTTAAGAGTACAGACCAGGAAACTGGAATTTATAAAACAGAGAGAGAGAGAGAGAGAGAGAGAGAGAGAGAGAGAGAGAGAGAGAGAGAGAGAGACAGAGAGAGACAGAGAGAGACAGAGAGAAAGAGAGGTATCTCAGAAAATTCTCAGCATTCTGATCTTCTAAATATGTTTTTTACCCTATTAGAAGTAACCTGTTGTAGGACACTCAGGCTCTGCAGAATTTATAGTAACATTCTGCACTCCAGTGGCCTACACTGATGGTCACAGTTGCAACCTCAAAGCCACTCAAGAAAACTTAATTCGGATGTCACTGTCACCTGTTCTTCACAGCCTATTCTACTTCCTCGGTGCTCTGCACCAGGACTTTTCTACAGTGCATGCTATCTCAGACACTGTGCATGAAGCAGTGGGAATACCTCCTCAGGGCCCAGGCAGTGGTGCTATCTGTGTGACATACCTATGTCACTTCAGTGCTGGCAGCACTGATCAAAGAAAGCAACTCCATAAGCATCAGACTTTCAAGCAACTCTTTTCAAGTCCTATTACTTGGATGCAACTAAAGATTTTCACCTCTAGCATCATTGAACAAGCTAGTAGATTGAATAAGCAGTATTACACACACACATACATACTGCCTTTCCTTTCTTAAATAATACGAAACAATGACCCAAGACATAAATGATTAGTTGTAATGTCAAGGCTTAATTAGGATCTTATTTAAACACAAAAACATAGGCCTATAGCATGACTTGTGAACAACAAGGCCTAGTGTCCCATACCATTCTTTCTCTTCCAAGCCTCTGTCTGTCCTGTGGGTTTACTAGATCTCCTCTTCTTGTCCTCAGAATAAAACCAGGGTGGGATTGTTAACTCAAGTCTTTGCTAGCAACACCCTAGAGATTCTATGCTGTTCTGGCTATACCTGCTTTGCTCTGTGGAAGCTGAACTTGCTGTGGCTGAGCCTCCCTCTGGCTTCTACCCTGGGGCCAGGCAGCCTCACTGCGGCTGAGCTTAGCCTTTCTCTGGCCCTTAACCTCCTTTCCTATCAAAGCTGCAAAGCTCCTGCTTCTGAATTTTAATTTCCTTTCAAACTCCAGGTCCTCCCAGAGAGTCTGACCTCAGCACCCAGCCAGGGGTTAACATCCTTATTGTCCCTTTCTCTCTGCCCATTTGAGGCATGAGGATCTCATGTCCTTACTACTCAGAGGTGGGCGGATTGGACATGGAAGTGCATCCCTGTAACCCAACACTCAGGACTATCACCATGAGTTCAAGACCAGCCTGGGCTTATATAGTGAGATTAAGGCCGGAATGAAATATATAATGAGCCTCTGTCTCAGAAAAAAACAAATAAACAAAAAAGTGCACACTGAAACTTCTGAGGCAGATGACTGGGTCCAGGCTCGGGAAAGCCTAAAATGATACACCCAAGTATCTGGGTTCCAGTAGTCAACACAGACCCTCTGGGTATCCATGTTCTCAGTTCCCAACTACAACTTTGAGAATTTCTGTGTGATTTGGGCATGGTCTCTTGGGGGACCTTTTGGGAACACTGAGAGGTGTGATCATTGCATTTAAATGAACACTGGTGTGGGCTCAAACACATAGCCTGTAATTGCCTATTTAAAGTAGAATACAACTCAGGAACAAAAACTTTGCCTGTTTTCCCCATGTGCCTTTTGTGAGCGGATATTTACACCGACACAGTACAATTTTATTCAACTTGGAGAAACAGGCTACCCTTTCATTTTCATGCAGATCACAGCACCATTTATTTTTTAATGTCAGGCGTGATGCATGCAGGTAATCTGCCTGGTGTACCAAGAGATCCAGGCTCCCACCGTTTCCTTTTCCTAAGGGCAAAGCTCAAAGCGCAGCCTGATTTCCACACAGCTGGCTGCCCGGATTCCACAGAGACAACCCCCCTCAGCCACAGTGAGGGAAGAGGGGCTGTTCTTCCCAGGCCCCATTTCCTCTCCCTCCCTCTTTCATAGCTAGGCATTTCCCTCTACACCTCCAACCTTCCAGCTGCCCAGAGACCATTTCCCTGCTGGGTCTACACATATTCTCACCCCCACACAATGTGCAGCAGCTCTTTCGCTGCAGCTGTGATATTAATGGTGTGGTGTGGAGTGTAGAGGCAATAGCTTTGGACCACGGGTTCTGGCATTATGGCACCAGCATTTCTTTACTTTCGGGCTGAATCTGCGTTATTATGCACAGATTGCAAAATGTGCAAGAAGAGGAGCAGAGAACATTGTGCCCACCAGCACAGCACGCTGCACAACTTCAGAACCTCTCCCCAAGTCTCCTGCCAGGTGACTCCCAGCATTCCCTGATGTTTTTTATTCATGCTACAGGAAATATTCATTGTGACCCCAAGCTCTCAGCCACTTTCCTCCTTCTTGCTTGCTATCCCTGTGGTCTCCACTGATGCCAAAGTGACCACTATGCTGCCACCATCCATGGCATGCACTTCATGCACTTTCACCATTGGCTGCGTCCCAGCCAAGCCCCTGTGGTTATCAATGGTTCCAAGTTTTGGGTAATGCCTGGCAGTACCTGCTACTCTGGCAAAGGTAGCTGTGCCTAATGTCTGAGGTGTAGTCGCTGCTGCCAGTGCTGCCTCCTGCCTTGCCAGCTCTGTTCCTGCTGCTCCTACCAGGGTCGTGTTGCTGTTGCCCTCGTGAGGACCGCAGGTGCTACTGGCACTGTACAGCCACATCCCTTGCTCTCTTGTTTATCACTGCAGTACCCTGGGCATGGGCAAGCGCCGCTGTGCTAGGCCAGATGGCATTCTGACCATTTGTACCTGTTCCCTCCCTGGAAATTGCAGGCTATACAGGTAGGAGCACAGACATACTGGAAAGAACACAAGGAGAGGCAGGGAGCCTTTGGTCAAAAGAATCAGAATATATTATTTTTCACCTTTCTATACTGTAGTTACTAAGATAAATGAAGCCTAGTTAATCTCCAGAATGCTTTTTTTGTAACAGCTTATTTTATGTGTTTAGTACAGGATCTACAGGGTCTCACTACAAAGATCAGACTTGTAGTGATCCTCCTGTTTTCAGTCTCCCAAGGGCTAGGATTACACAGTCTCAATCACCACCATAGTGCATCCTGGGGGCAGGGCCTGCACTGCACTCCAGGAATGGATCCCTGGTCCCTGAAGCAGTGTTTTAATCTGCTGAGCTATCTGGCTGGTCCGGATGCTTTTAAAAGCATCTGTGTTCACATAGCAGCACATGCAGCAACACTGCAAATTCATGCGTATTTTAGTGGATACCCAAGACCACAGAGTGGATGACCCAAAGCAGGTACACACTTGTGACAGATTCCAAGAGAGAATAAAAGCTTCCTGAGGCATTCTTCTATGGGCTTCCATATACAAAGCTTGGATACAGGCATGAACATGCATGAGTGACCCAGTGCACATAGATTTATGTGTGCATGTGTTTCTCATGTCACTACCACAAATATTTCAGCTCTGATTATAATTGCATGCACCATCAAGCATGCATGTAATACAAAGCCATGGGATTCCATAAATGTTTGATGAAGGAGAAAATGTATTTTAAAGTTTTTCATTCAGAGCACTTTTCCTGATTAGAAGCTCCAACTCTTTAGGAACAAAGTGTTTCATATTCCACAGCTATCTACCCAGTCAGCACATCAAAAGCTAGCAAAAAGGGACAAGGCAAATCAAAGACATGCAAATGAACATAGTGTCACAACCTTACTTTCATTGTGATTTTAAAAAATAAAGCATAGAGACAAAAATTTCCCACTGACACCATTATAAGTTTTTGGTTGTTCTCAAAATGTTGGTGGGCAGGAAGTTGGGAAGTTTGTGTCTACACAAATCCCAGCCCAAATCTTTACTACTTTCTCTCTACAGTTTAGGAGTGTTTGGACAGGACTGTTACAAACTGTGTAACAGCAAACTCATAATAATTGGATTTACCTTTTGCTTTTCCTTTACCTTTCTTTAAAATCTCTAGCCCCATATGTTCTTTCCAAATAGCTTTAGAAGTCCCCAGAGGGTCTGAGCTGTGTTTCTAAAACAAGCTATTTTGATAACTATTTGGAGCTTTGACCTTTTTCTCTGCTCTCTCAGATCATGGTGGTGAAATTTACAGCTAGATCCAGGCTGAATTTAGCAGCCAGGTCACCACTGGTGTCCCCTGAAGCATCCCTCTGCTGCTGCTGCTGGCCAGGGGATGCACCACTTGACGGGTTTCTTTGCTTCTGTGTTTCAATTCAAAGTTTCCGATGAAGATGTGTCTCAGTCTGTAGTATTTCCAGGGACTGACTGAAGGGTCTATGTCCTTCCAGGGTCTACTTTATGCTCTTGACCTTTCTCTGTATTTATTATCCTGCCTTGCCTGAGTGTCATGTCTTTAGGGTTAAGATAGGATGGTCAGTTGTTCTCATTCCATTAATCAGATCCCTCATGGAAAGGGAGCGCTACATACACCTCTATGGTCCCAACTTAATCTACAGCTTTTACCCTTTTACCCCAGTGTGAAACTGCCCTCTTATGCTTATGTTGTACTGTGTAGCTCGTCTGCAGAACCAGAGGTCAGGAAAAGAGAAAGAGGAAACATCAAACTGAGAAGACAGTTAGTCTGATGAGCAGGAGAAGCAGGCAGTTACCATTCTAGGAAGAGCCAGACCCTTCAGGCACAGTGTTTGTGCTCAATGACTCTTAGCTGTGGTGCTGAAATTTGCCATTGTAACTATGATTGTTTAGTCACTTCCACCCACATTTTATTCTGTGGCTTATTCGGTTTGTGGAATTTTCCCTAGAGAAAGTACCTGGCCTTTTGGCTATTAAGCATTCTAGGTAATGCTCCATGCTTAGACAAATGTGTCCAGTGGTCCTTCAGGAGGATTTGTGGTGGTGGAGGTGCTGGCCTGGGGGGGGGGCAGAAGGGCCTGGCTCTTCCTGAAACGCTAACCTCCTGCTCTCCTTGCTCATCAGACTAACTTCCTCCTCAGTTTTCTCTTCCCTTTTCTTTCCTGTCCTCTGATTGTGTGGACCAGCTAAAGAGCACAACATAAGAACTAGAATTTCACTTCCATATCAAGGGTAGAAGGGTAAAAGCTATAAATAAAGGTGTGACAATAGAGAAAGATATTGTCCTTCGTTCCTTCCTTCCTTCCTTCGTTCCTTCCTTCCTTCCTTCCTTCCTTCCTTCCTTCCTTCCTTCCTTCCTTCCTTCCTTCCTTCCTACATTCTTTGTTATTGGTGCTGGAGCTAAAACCCAGGGCCTTCATACTGAGCTATATCCCTAGCCTTATTTATTTATTTATAGACAAAAACCTCATGAAATTATCCAAATGGGACTAAAATTTATAATCCTCCAGCCACACATCCCAGGGTGCTAGCCCAAAGCCAGGTACCACACCTGGCTTAACGGATTTTTCAGACACAGTGGCAGCCATTTTCTTCTGCTTCTGGAAGGACTGAGTCTTTCTGTGGAATTGGCTGAGACATAAGGAGCACTGCACAAATGAACACAAGAGCTATCTCATTTAAATTGCTTCATCTCTGCTGAAACGTGGAGAATCAATGCAATAGAAGAAGAGCTAAAATTCCTCCCCTTATTCTTTTTTTTATTGTATTTTGGGGAAGGTTCTACAGGATGTTCGGTGTCTCACTACTAGATCAGACTCATAGTGATCTACCTGTTTACAGCCTCCCAAGAGCTGTCTGTCCTCATTCTTCAGAGCTCTGCAACCTTGGATAAGTTACACACCCACCTTAGTTGGGTTTGAGTTTCTGTTTCTACAATGTGAAGAAGATTTTAGTGTCTGTCCCATAGAATTGTTGCAACTATTTAAATACAGAAAACTCTAAAATGGGGCATGACACACTATTTGTGCTCAGTAACTCTTAGCTGTGGTACTGAAATTTGCCAATGTAATTGTGATTTAGTCTTTGTAAAGACACATATTTCATTCTGTGGTGTATTTGGTTTGCTGATTTTTCCTTAGAGAAAGTACCTGGCTTTGGGGCTAGTATGCATTTCTTCCCTGTTGGAATTTCAGGAGAATATAAAATGGCATTTCTGAAAGGCCCTAGCTGTTGGAAAGGTGAAATGCCCATTGTTTTAATTAGAAGAGATATTTTCAGGTGGTGCCCTGAAGAATGAGATGATGTCTTTTGAAGAACTGCTGCTAAAGGGAAGATATCTTATCCCGGTGTAGGTTTCCACAATGCCTAGAGCCAAGTTCCAGGAAGAAGCTGAGCTAGGAAATATATTCTGGGCACTGAATGTGATTATAAGGGGGAAGGGAGTTTGCAAACGCATGACATTAAAGCAATTTTCTAAGGACAGAGAGTCATATTCTGTTAAACTCCTCTGGTCACTTAAATTGTTTTAAGACTCTGGGTATTTTGTGCGTGTCAGTAAAACAAGATTATGTTGAGTAACTAATGTCTAATTCCAACTGCCATGGAGCACTACTTCTCATTCCTATAAAGGGAGCACTGGGGATTGGATCCTGGGTTGTCGCCACTCCCATCAGCTCCAAAGTCCAGGAAATGGAACCTCTACTTTAATTGCCATTTTTAAGTTGGTTTTTTTTTTTTATTTCCTAGAATACTTTATATCCTTAATAATAATTTAAAAAGAAGAGTTCTAAAATCTTTGCTTTTAAGCCGGGCGTGGTAGTGCAGCCCTGTAATCCCAGCACTTGGGAGGCTGAGGCAGGAGGATTGTTGTGAGTTTGAGACCAGCCTGAGCTACAAAGTGAGCTTAAGGCCAGCCTGAACTGCATAGTGAGACCCTGTCTCAAAAAGACAAAATAAATAAATAAATAAATAAATAAATAAAAAATAAAATAAAATCTTTGCTTTTATGGGCTGTGTCTATAGTATTGACTTTATTATACATTAAAACACATTTTTAAATAAATATTAATTTGTGTCAAATATAGACCAAACACATGTTAATATAAATAGCATTTTGTAGAAAATAACATATTTTCCAAAGCAAGTGGTGAGAAAAGTGCCTTTTCTTTTCACACACTTCTAAAAGATTTTTTGTTGTGTAGCTTCATGAAGGACAGCTGCATTTTCTTAACTATTTTCATTGAATCTATTGCAACTGCTGTTTAATTTTCATTTTATTATTATTTTTTCTATATTTTAGGGAAGGGTCTACAGAGTTTCAGTGTCTCATTAATACATTGGATTCCTAGAAGTGAGCCTGTTCACAGCCTCACGCCACCACACCCACTCTCAATCTCCATCTTAGTGCACCCTGGGGTTGAAGCCAGCAAGGCAGGCCCTGGGGTATTGAACCCCCAGCCCCTGGGCCTGCTTGCAGGTGCTTTAATCCACTGAGCTATTTGGCTGGTCCTGAAACTGCTGAGTTTCTTAAAGTTGGTTGGTGCTTATAGGTGCCTCAGAGATTTGAAGTGAGGACAATATGGCTGAGCAGAGGAGAACCTGAGATTTATCCTCCCACGCCTAATGCCTCATCTCAGAAGAAAGAGAAGTCATTTTCACCCATAATCCATTGACTGCAACTCAGCAGATGGTCTAGTCAACTTCAGCTAAGGCTAGGAAACACTGGAAACTGCATGAGATGTTAGATCAGAACTGTCATTTTTGCCACAAATCCACCCAGTTGGTATTATTTCTTCACGGCCCTTCCATTACTTGTTTGTCAATGGCATTGCTTTCTTTAAATAGTGATTCATAAAGTATGGAGTTTACCCTCAATAGAAGTGAGCTCAGCAAAGGTGACATCAAGGAGAACTGCTACAGACTGGCAGGAGACCTGCCTTTGAGGTCACTGCATGACAACCTCATCTTATATTGTGTATCTTTGTCCTCTAACCCATCCACTGTGGTTCTTGCCTTTCTGTGTCATGAGAACACAACCCTCTTATCATTAAGTGTTTCTGTATTAGATATTTTTCCTCCCATCCAACTCCAGATCCATGGACTGCTACCATTCCCTTCATATCCACTATTTTCTCAACAGTGCTTCTTGATTATAAACTCAAGATGATCTGTCTTGGCCTTCTGGAACTTTCAGTACCCATGTTTGCCAAGTAGTTTCCATACAACTCCTGTTCCCCAGTGCTCCAGGCCACTATTGGCCAAATGTTACTGTGCTGAAGAATCAACAGAGTTCTTATAAATGCAGATTATGATTCAATAGAGGCAGTGTAAAGCTGAAATTCTGCATCTCTAACAAGCCCCAAAGTGATATGGTAATGCCCGTCCTGGGAACTCCCTGACCACAGAGGCTCTAAACCCCATCCTGGTGCATCTTCTCTGGGCAACCATCTCCTTACATATTTTGTCTCTTACACCAGAAGATACTTCAGCTACTCTTCCACCTCCAGCCAGCCACTCAGACCTCACTGTTAAATTCATCTCTTACCCACTGTGCCACCAGCACACATTAAGGTGTTCAACAGTTTGGGATGAAAATACTACAGTTGAAGGTTTTCTGATGGCTGCCCAGACTAGCCTCTTTCCTCCCTTGCCATGTGTCTTCTAACAAAACTTGTTCCAGATTCTATTATCTTTTTCAGTTGTTTTCATTTATTTTTAAATACAAACTGTGTTTCTAAGATTCAGTCTCCTCAACTTCAAAGTTGAGATGTTAGAGCTGGGGCAGGCACTTAAGCTTAAGAGAAGAAGGGCAACTAGATCAGTGCTCGTAGGTCACTCTCTTTTCTTCTGCTGCAGGACAGCTGAAGACAGGGAGAAGGAACCAGCTAGGGTGTCCTTATTTGAACAGAGTTTCGTTCTCCAGTTCCCACTAACATCTATGAGCAGGTGACTCTTGGTGGCGTTCCCTTTGAGTATGTCCCATGCTTAGTAACCTTCCTCCCATCTCTCAATCTACACCATTTTGGAAACAATAAGGCTCCCTAAAGGGACCTTCTCAGCCTATGTGATAATCCATGCAGCAAACAGTGTCCTGCTTCTTCAGAATAAGGAACTGAAGAGCACGGAGAAAGAGGATCATTGCTTTATCTGTCCTTCCCATCCCTTCCTCTGTCATCAGCTCTAATTTCTCACTCATGCACTGACTTAGTACACATGCAGTGAAGAGAAATAAAATGTGAAGTTTCCTTTCCTTGTTGCAAATTCCCTCAATCTTTCCACATCACCCTCCTGTTGGGGTGGGGGAGAAGAAAGCATGTTCTTGCACCCTCCATCAGATGGGATAAAGCAAAAGGCTGCTTTTAATGAAGCTTCAGTTTTCAAAGCTGGCCTCCCTGGCAGGCAACTGTGCCAGTCGTCCTGTGCAGAAGAGCAGGGCTATGGTGAGCATGAGGGGGTGTTTCTGGCAATCCTCAGTAAGCTCAGCAGGAAGGGGACTGTCGCAGAAGGCCCACAGGACCATTCACTTCTACCCTCCAGAATTTGATTCCTTTACTCTCAACACTGGACCTTAAGCAGGACTGAGGGACGACCAGCAAAATCCCAGTTAATGGTCTGTTAAATGCATTTGTGTGTTGCAGTGGATGTTACCCTTGGTCAAAGGAAGTTTAAGAACTATTTTCTCTTTTTGTTTATTGAAACTACGTCTGCTGGATCTTGTATAAATGCATGATTTCTTTCTCTGTCTCTCTCTCTCTCTCTCTCTCTCTGTGTCTTCTTCTCCTTCTC
Organism: Ctenomys sociabilis; assembly: GCA_004027165.1. NCBI lineage: Eukaryota > Metazoa > Chordata > Mammalia > Rodentia > Ctenomyidae > Ctenomys > Ctenomys sociabilis. The sequence goes on along the minus strand of PVKA01001111.1, from coordinate 27,717 downwards.
CTTCACCTTCTCCTTCTCCTCCTCCTCTTCCTCCTCCTTCTGTTTTTCTTCCTCCTCCTCCTCCTTCTTCTTCTGACCTCCTCCTCTTCCTACTCTTCTTCTTATTCTTCCTTCTTCTTCTCCTCTTTCTTCTCAGCTGCTCTGGTGCTATGCACACTCCCAGAACTAGGCCAAAAGAAGGTGATTCTAATTTGCCAGCACCTAATATGTCTGAGAATGTTTGAAGCAACCAGAGAAAGAAATAGATGCATTCCCCATGGCATGGCACACTTGTGACATTTGCTTTTGCTGAACACAGGTGCCGATGACTGTGAGTTTCTGGGCCCTGCTCCTCAGATCTGCAGCTGCCAGTGGGGTTGGTGGATGAGTGCAGAGGCAGAGCCCTCCCAACTCGAGGCAGCCCCCCACACAGAGCAGGCAAGAGCCTGGCCAAAGTCTAACAGCATCTTTTACATCCATCTGAATTGAAATTATCTTCTTATCAGTATCTTTCTTCTTCCTATAGCTGGCTAAACCAACACTATGAAATTGTGAATAAAACTGATCCCTTCAACAGCTATATAAAAAGCCACTCTTTTTTCCATTTAAATAGAGCCTCTGCACTGGACATCACTGAAGTTGTGACGTTTCAGAGTAAAAATGTGAGACATAGGCCCACCATATGATGAATGACGGGGCCACGATGAGATCGCTAGCCAGCGTGGATGCCAGCTGAGTCCCTGCTCCTGTTTCTGACATAAAGCTTCAGGATGAATGTTTTTTAAACATTTGGGTGCAAACCAAGCCCTGAAAGGGTGCTGATGTACCCCATGCTTTCTGCCACGTGGATCTTATTTTGTTATTTCGAGACAGTAGTCACTTTACATGATTTTTTTCATGTATAAGAGTGATGCAAAGAGATCTATCCATTATTTCTCCACAGGGGTTATATTTTCTGAAACCAATACAACATCCCAACCAAGATGTTATCACTGATGCAGGCAAGGTATAGATTTCTTTCTTTTTTATTTTCTATTGTTTTAAATGTCCTTGTGGCAATTTTCATTATGGATTCCAGGCTGGCTTCTAACTCACTCGGCAGACCAGGCTAACCTGAAGCTCTCGGCGATCCTCCCGCCTCAGCCATCTGAGTGCTGGGATGACAAGCACGTGCCACACTCCCAGCTAAGATACAGATTTCTATCACTATAAATATCACCCACATTGTTCTTCTTATGGGTATCCTCTTCCTGCCTTTTGTGTGCATGAAGGTCAAGGCTTGGCCTTTGCTGATTCTGGACACAGATTTTGTTGGTAGTATTGTTTGTTGTGTTCTTAAAAGATTTACCTAGCTAAAGTTATTATACTCCTTAAATTCATTTCTGTACTAATGATCTTCATTTTTTTTTTTTTTTAGTCCCTTGGATGAAAAACAAGATTTTGTTCATGATATGGTGATTGTTACAAGAATTGTATATTTGATCTTTATCCTTAGTTTCTCACACTGAGCTTCAGCAGTGCTTTGAATTTACTGAATAATGAGGATGAGAGAAGGGATCTTTGCTACTTATGAACCCTTTTCTGTCACACCCAAGTACAATGCTGGTTGACAGAGGAACCAACAGGAGGAGTAGAGGGTTGGAACTTGTATCTTGCCCTGCCCGCACCACAGTAAGGAGAGAGCAAGGAGAGATTGACTTAATCATCAGAAGCCAATGATTTAGTCACCTGCACTTCTTCTGTGGATCCTCTAGCTTAATCCCAAGGGTGAGGTTCTGGGATCTTCTCCACAAGGGAACACACTGTAGTGAAGGGGGTGCAGATGCACCTGGGGAGAAATCTGTACTGCCATATTTTAGCCTATTTCTTCTGTTTGGCTGTTCTTGAGTCATGTCATTTATAATAATCCAGTAAGCCACAGCAAAGAAGTGTATGGATTCCCATTTATCAAACCTAATGAAGAGTTCACGAGAACCTTGGAGGTACAAGTTGCAGCCTGGACTGGCTGATGCCTTTATTGTTGACTCTTGTTCATCAATGTTCTAGTTAATCACAGAGCATCTAGGTGGTGCAGGAGCTGAGTGCTGTGAGTGGAAAACACATGTATTTGGCATCAGAGCTGAAGAGCTTTTTGGTTTTCCTTTTCTGTGGGACATTTTTGATCTATGCTACTGTTGTAGAAAGCTGAGCTAGATAGACATGTTACAGGCAGTCCAATAGGGCTAGCCCCTCAAAGGACTCCGTGGAAGACAACATATCCTGCAAGTGTGAGAGAGACAGACACTGCTGCTGCGGGCCAGACTTCAAGAAAGAAGATGAAACAAAGGCAGCCATATACCTCCCTGGGGATGGGCATCAGGAACTGATATTCTAAATAGGCTGTGATCACCCTGAGAAGGCCAGGAAAAGCCACTAACACAACCAACAACCTACAGGAAAAGCCCCTGCTCTGTATTTATGCCCACTTGCTATGTGACTCACTTCTCCATTTGATCCCAATTTAATCAATTTTATCTAAGGAATTGTGCTTGTAATCTTATTGGTGAACCATAGTTTCATCCCACCTTATGTCTGAGTTCCTGTGTTTTCCAACTTACCCTCACCTCACCTCATGGTTTATTGTTGTTATTGATTTTTGTATTTTAGCGAAGGGTCTACAGGGTTTTAGGCTCTCACTACTAGATTGGACTCGTAATGATCCATATTTACAGCCTCCCAAGTGCTGGGCTTACAGGAGAGCACCACAGCCAGTCTTCACCTCATGGATTTGCTCTATACAAATCCCTAGAAAAGACAAGGTCATTGGTAACCTAGGGTCCCTTTTGTCCTCTTGGACAGGAGCTTTCTTTCCCATAATAAATATTTCTGCTCTTAACCTCCATTGTTCCTAAAATTCACTCTTCTATTTTAAAGAATGTGAACTCCTCCCAGGTATTTTTCAGGCTGGGAGTTTCTTTTCCCTGTATCACCAGTGATGTAGCTCTGAGATCAGCATCTTGAAATTCACAAATATGAGACAAAAGAAAACTTAAGGAACTCACTGCTTTTTTTTCTTTCCCACTAACTCTTCTTTGCAGCTCCCAACTAGTCTTCCTTCCTTCCTTCTTCTTTTTGAAGTCCTCCAGCACTTGTTTCATACATAATATCACAAATTTTAGTGGCAAATAAAGGAATAAACAAAATATGTAGGCTTTCTTTATCTGAAGTGCAAATCTATATCACACATTTTGAATATGTTTTGTTTTGTTCATGACATAGAGCTTCACTATTTAGGTTGGGCCATTTTTGAACTTGCAATGGAGCCCAGGCTGATCTCAAATTAAAATTTTCTTGACCAGATTACAAGAATGCAAAACTGCACCTGGTAATTTTCAGATGAAATCCAAATATTCTAATCAAAGTGTCAATTAATATATTACCTATGAAAAATGTGAAGTTATGAAACACCTTAGAAAGTAGAATAGGAATTGTAAATGAAAGAAATGGATACAATAAACAGGTTTTTACCATACATTATTAGGCCTGGAATGTAGCTCAGTGGCACAGTTCCTCCCTGGCAAGTGCAAGGCCCTGAGTTCAATTCCTGATACAGTAGTAATAATGACAATAATATTAATCATGTGGAATCGTAGTACATACTTCATCCTAATGATATTGTTGGAAGAAACTCCCAACCTGAGATATATCTGGGCAAGTTCATGTTCTCTAAAACCTAAGAATGAATTTTGGGAACAACAGAGGTTAAAAGAAGAGTATATTTATTGTAGAAAAGAAAACTTCTGTCTGAGAGAGAGGTAGAAGGGGTCCTGAGTGGATTGCTGAAGACCTTGTCTTTTGTAAGGGTTTTATAGAGAAAAACCATGATGTAAGGTGGGTCTAATGTGGGAAAAATAGGAACTCACAAGATGAGAATGAGGTGGGACAAAAGTATGGTCCACCAATAAGATTACAAGTATAATTGCTCAGGTAAAATTGATTAAATTGGGATCAAATGGGGAAGTGAGTCAGGTAGCAAGCTGACAAGAATACAGAACAGGGGATTTTCCAGTAAAGGGTTGGGTTAGTGACTCTTCCTGTTTTTTTCAAGATGATGGACACCTATCTAGAATATCAGTCCCTGATGCCCATCCCTATGGAGGTATGTGGCTGCATTTGTTTAATATTTCCTCTTGAGGGCTGGGCTACAGCAGGGGGGCACAAGTCTCTCCCAAAGATGCAAGGTATCTTATCTTCTAAGTTGGGTCCTCAGAGGGCCCAGCTCTGTCTGACTGCCTATAACATTTCCATCTATCTCAGCTGCCTACAATAGTAACTTTGATCTTATGTGGTAAAAATGCACATTTATGTAAATGAAATATATACATGGAGTCCTGATGGTTTCAGCACTACTGAATTCAGAGTATCTCATTTGGAGAAAGTAACCTGTGTGATAACTGGTTACACCCTTCAAGGAAATATACACAAAGCATGAAAGAAGTACACCTTGATTAGTTGGTAATAGGAAAACTGGGGGCTTCTGGGGAAATAGTATTTTGTATTTATTTGTCCAGTGCTTAAATGTATTTCTAGCCCCAGATTAAAGAAGTAATGACACACTTAGACAAGAGGTGCCTTGCTTCCTACCATGAAGAGATACGCTGCATGTTCTTGGCCAGTTTAAGAAGGTAAATAAAGACAATAAAATATGAAATCTGTTTCCCTTATAGCTTTTCTTTAATGTGGACCTGAGGGGTATATATTCAGTTTTAAAGATCCCTGTTCTGAACAATGTTGACTTAAGCAAAATATCCATTTAAGACTTCAGCCTAAAAGATATCAAGAGACAAATAGCTTTCTCTGGGCATAGGTATGATTTTTCTTGAGTATGATGATCAGGAATGAGTAGTGCATAGAATCTATTTCAAGACTGTTATAAATGTATTTAGCTTGGGCTTTGCATTCAGCTATTAGAAAGGGGAGCAGGGTAAATATGCCTGAAAGGAAAATAGCTGGAAAGTAGTTTTAACTGGAAGTTCTAGGAAGGCCTTAAGGCAGTTGTATTTCATTATGCTGATAAAGCAGAGATCTGTGATTATTTGTGGGGCAAGTGTTTAATCAGTGTGTATTAATGTGCACATATTACTAAAGGACTTCTACTTTTTAGTCTTTGCTGATAGCCTGTCTAAGCCTGATGAGAGTAAGAAAAAATAATCAGTGCCTCAGGGCAGAGTATGGAGGTGTAATAGTGTATTTCATCTCCTGGGTGGCATGAGAAGCTGAGACCAGGGGACAGATGGAGTTAAGCCACGAGGGGACATACCTGTTTGCTGCACGTCCTTCTCTCTCCACCCCTCAGCTGTCAGTAAAGTGAAAGTTACAGACATGATTCTGAAATAGTCTTTGATCCAAAGAAGAAACAAAATCGCACATAAGCCAGTAGTTTGAAAAGGTGATCGGCACTGGGGGGCAGCCTGAGGGGGAGAATTTATGAGAAAATACTCAGTACGAGTCATCAAGAAGACAAAGAATGACAACTGCTGGCCAGAGCACCTGGGTGTAGAGGGAGCTTGTGCACCACTGGTGGAGAGGTGTCCTAGTACAGCCATTATGGAAATTGATGTGGGTATTTCTCAAAGCACTAAAATTAGAAATTTTATTTGACCCAGTTATCTCTCCAGAGGTAAAGGCATTATACAGGAGGGATACATACATACCAATTTGTATAGCAGTATGGTTATTAATAGCTAAATTCCGGAAGCTGTCTGTATACCTGTCAGCAGAAGAACGGATAAAGAAAATGCGATTCGCATGTACAGTCAAATACTACTTGACTTCAAAGAAACATAAATTTGAATCATTTGTAAGAAAATGGATGCACCTAAAAAATCATTGTTGAGTAACATAAGTGAGAATATATGCTTTAGTATCCTATGATACTTCTTGTTTGAGTAAGGAAGGTACTAATAAAAGCAAAGCAAACCCTAGATAGAAAGATTCAAGGGGAGAGACCTCTTGAAAGGGGAGGGATTGCATAAAAATGGAGAGGAATGAAAGGGAAAGGAAAGGGAGGTAAAGAGAAGGAAGGAGAGGAAAGGACATGGGAAGGGAGGGGAGAGGGGAAAAGGGGAGGGAAGGGAAGGGGAGAAGAGGAAAGGAATGGAAAGGAAAGGAAAGGAAAGGAAAGGAAAGGAAAGGAAAGGAAAGGAAAGGAAAGGAAAGGAAAGGAAAGGAAAGGAAAGGAAAGGAAAGGCAAGCACTAACATGAGCGATACACACAAGGCCTAATAACTAAATTAGTATTTGACTGTAATGAATGTAAGCATTATATACACAAAAATGTGCTAATAATAACAATCATGATTCAAATGAAGGAAGGGAGTTTAGAGACAGAAAGAGGCAGTGGAAAGAGCAAGTGTATTCAAGGGAAAAAGACTGTATTATGTGTATGCATTTACCCCTTATGATTAACATTGCCTCTATGTGCAGCAATCATATACTAAGAAACACTAAAAAAAAAAAAAAAAAAAAAAAAAAAAAAAAAAAAAAAAAAAAAAAAAAAAAAAAAAAAAAAAAAAAAAAAAAAAAAAAACAAGAAAACAAGAGCAAAACCAGTATGTCAGTTCCATCCCCAACCTGCCTTAGAAAATCTTGAAGTCTTGGAGGAGAGCCGGGGAGATGGCTCAGTGGAATAAGTACTTCTCTGGCTAGTACAAGGGTTTGAGTTCCATCCCTGGTTCCGGAAAGAAAAATAAAGTCTTGGAGGAAGGGTAGGGGTTGGTGTCACCAGTAATGATTGTCTTTCTTATCCCTGGCTGGTATCCAGCTTGGGCCTCCACTTCCCTTCCTGTTTTTGAGTGTCATCCTTACATTCTCACCATCACTGCTTGGTGATTCTGAGTTTTGCAGACTGAAGTTTGGGGTGCATTGAGTTGTTCCCAAGGTGTAACATTCATTCTGTTATGCTATTCAGAGTCATTTGCAACCTGGGCTGTTTATGAATGCATTTTGAGAAGCAAAATGTTGTGAAATTCCCAATGTCCAGTCTCTCCATGTACCAGTGAATTAAATTCTCTATGGGTGGGAACAGATGTATTGTGTAGACTTACTTAGATGATATAAATGTCCAGTAGGCGTGAAAACAATTTGTTTGATTTGTGATAGTTAAGTACTTTGAATATAGCATTAGGTTCCCATATTCACACTTTGCCTGACCCTGGCATGGTTTCAGTCCAGCCTGCGACTGTGTCTGGGACAGCTGGACCCATGGGTGCATTTTTGTGAGTCTCTATGTGATGGTAGAGGATATGGCATACCGAAAGCTGCCTTCTGGTAGCTGTCTCTGTAACCTAGCAGGCGTCCAGCCTGTGGATTGCATTCACTAGTTACTCTCCTGCGAGCTGGGAGCTATTTCTGCTCCTGCATGCAATCATATGCGTTTTAAGACAGTATAAAATTTGGGCTAGAGAGACAGCTCAGCAGCATAATCACCTGCCCGGTGTGTGCAAATTCCCAAGTTCGATCACCTATAGCATAAAAAAAAAGATGGCATAAAATATATGGGTTTGAGTGAGATGTGGACATGATATTTAGACCTGGCTCTGCCATGGGCCACTTGAATAACTTCAGATGCTATTCACAGCCTTTCTACACCTCAGCTTCTTCTATTGTGAACCACAGTTAGGCTGTAGTGTTAAGAGAGAAGTAAAGAGGAGATGTGTAACTGCTTGAGGGCCCTGGCAGACTGCCTAGTGGTAGCAAGAACTCAGTGTACAATCGCTTCTTTTTGTCAGGGAGGCCAGTTCATTTAAAAGCAGTTCTCCTTGAACCTTCTCATTTACATTTTCAGTGCTAAATAAATGAATGGATTGCATTTTCATTCTTGTGGTGTAGTTTGCAATTCTGTTCGGTTCTGCATGTGTGTGTGTACATGTGTTTGGTGTGTGTGTGTGTGTGTGTGTGTGTAAAGAATATGTTATTCGTATTTCAAAATAACAGCCTGCTATCCACTTTGAGTTTTTGAAGGAAAAACTCACCCATATTTCTTCTTCTTTTTTTTTTATTTTTTTTATTTTTTTTTTTGTCTTTTTGAGACAGGGTCTCACTGTGCAGTTCAGGCTGGCCTTAAGCTCACTTTGTAGCTCAGGCTGGTCTCGAACTCACAACAATCCTCCTGCCTCAGCCTCCCTAGTGCTGGGATTACAGGCATGCGCCACCACGCCCGGCTCCCATATTTCTTCTTTTTCCTCCATTTTCTTCCTTATTCAACTGGCAACTTGTTTTGCTTTTTATATGGAAATGAAATAAAATGATTTAGCAATTGGAGCTTGGTTTTCTTGGCCAGCGACAATAAGGAGACACTGGTAAATAGAGGCAGGGTTGACTCTCTAGTCTGGTGAATTTAACTGTGCCTCATTGCATTTCACTTTATGTTTTATTCCAACAGTTTAAGTCTTTATTCGGGATCTAAACTTAGGTCAAGTATTTAGGCCTATAGAAAGTGTTTAGGAAACAGGAACTTGTCAGATGAAAAGAATGAGGAAATGATGACTGTTGTCTAGGAGCTAACTCTGTGCTTGTCACTGGCCTGCTTTATATTCATTAACAGGCAGCCAGGTGTGTACTTACTGGTGACATGGATAAATCGCATGAAGAAATGAAATGAAATGCAATGAATACAAGGTGAAGAAAGATCTGTTGGGTGGACAGAGTGCAATCCCAGGCCACTTCCGTCACTGTTCTATACAATGAACAATTTGGCCTCTCAGTTATTGGATTTCTTCTCTATACAATGGGTGAATGATATTTTCTCAAACAAGGGAGAAAGTATCATAAATCTAGGTAATCTGTCTAGGTGCTGTGGATTCATTTGTTGGAATTTCTCCCAATATAATTATTTGGTGTAAAACCTGGTTATATATAAGATGCTCCTTGACTTATAATAGATCATATCTCAATAAGGCCAATGTAAGTTAAGAACAGTGTCTAGCAGAAAATGTAACTTACTACACCCAGCTCGCTCACTGAACATCATTGCTTAGCAACTGTACACTGTTGAAGTCAATTTTGTACCTTTATAATCTTGTGGACAGATGACCAGGAGCTGTGACTGCCTGCCAAAGCCCAGCATGTTTAGATAGCATGTTACTGAATATCAGTAGCTCAGAAATGATCAGAATTCGAAGCATATAATGTATGACATATATATCACTTTCACATCATGGTAAAGAAAAAAACATTTAAATCAAACCATAGCAAGGTATGATTGTTTACTAGTTGAATAGGAAAGACCTCAAAGGCTTTATTTAAAAGTCTTTGTGGTTCAGTGCTTGCACATGTCTTTGTACGTGGCTGATCGGTGGTTTAATCCTGTATGCGTATATGGTGAAAAAAAAAATTGTGGTTTTTAAAATGAAGACATCTCAGGTCAAAAATTATTGTGCTTGATGGGAGACAACGTCCTCAGCACTGGTCTAATTCCTGGAAGTTGTTCTAGATCCCTGACTAAGCAGAAAGCTGCTGCTTCTGCATTGATAGACATCATTGTGGAGTGCTGTGACCCTCAAGCAAAGGGGAATGAAGTTTCTGGGCCAACCTTTAGCAAGGGAAAGGCATAGTATCATAAAAGGAAAGTACTAGTGAAATGTTTTGGGAAAGTGTATTAGCCAGGTAAATGTTATCAATAGTGTATACGTATTACACACATCTGAGGGCAGGGAGGCAGCCACACTCCAGGGGCACCACCTTGCAGATCCACATATCTGCCAGCCTGAGCAGTGCTTCCTTACATGAGGCACACAGCTGCTGCTCTTGGTGTTGGTTCCCAGGTTGCAGCAATGGGGAAAGCATACCTCAGGCAAGCTTTGCTTCTGTGACTATGATCTGAGCTGCACACATCGCTCTGCTTGCATTCATTTACTCCAGCTTGGGCTCCCTCCACTGTAGTGGAGCTGGGAAACATCTCCACCTAAGACACCATCTGCCTTCATAAAATTCATTAAAAAGACAAAGCAAAGTCAGGCCAGTGGGAGACTGTTTAGCATCTCTGCTGGACATGTCCCATGGTTGGGGACAGGTATATTCATTCTTAGTAGAATTCTTCTATGTATTCTAATAGAACATTTTGATATGCACAAGATAACTAAGATAACTGTACTACTAATTTCTATTGGTTTATTTAAACCAACAGTTAATACTTAATTTTTGGACCAATGTTTTAATTTAATTTTTAGCAGCAGGGATTGAACTCAGGCCCATGCACTTGCTAGGGAAGTGCTTATTCCACTGCGCCATCTCCCAGGACTTTTTGAACAATTTTGCATGCTTATGTTTGGTAATATGAGTAACTACTTTGAAACTAACAATATGCAGTAGTGTAGCAACCATTATTGATTTCCTAGCATTTTGTTTTGATATTCTGTATTTTTAATGATTTATTTTTTGTTCTCTGTAAAATAAAATATAATCACACTAGATGGATAAGGCAATGATCCTGAGAAACATCAGTAGGTTTTTGAAACTAGAAAGTAACTGGTAGGATCCTCATCCTGACTGACTATATATGCTGATACCTGTGAACCAAACAACAGATAGCAAATGTAATACAAGGGTCATGCTTGGAATGCCTGTCAGTCTGGTCTTCTAAATACATACTTCTTTTCATGATATACCAAATATTCCTATAATGTCTTTCAAATAAAGGTTTTTATTTGAAAAACTTTGATTTATTTTTTAGGGATACAAAGGAAGGGCCATTTTGTATTTGTATATATGGAATAGTTAGGATAGACATACAGCTACTTTCTCTTAACTCAATAAGAAGAAAGATTTGTACTAATAGTGTTTGGACAGGATATCCTGTCTGTTTCTTGTACTATGAATAACCAATAAATGATAACAATGTACAAAGTATTAATTATTGAAACTGTCCTATTAATCAGCTTTGAAACTATCTCATTGATATTTGTTTCTCAATAAAAATGTTTAAAAAGGTAAACATGAGAATGAAGACATTAATATCCTATTATAAAGTTTTCTGCTAGTTAGAAAATGTGAAATACAATTTGACTGTCATGTGAGTAATCTAAAAAAATAAAATAAAATGCAATCTGTTCTCTACCATGAAAAAAACAAAACTGTACTTAAAATCTATTGCCAAAAATATAAAAATTAAATTAAATTAAAAAAATAGCTAAGAAATAAAGTAACAGTGAGCATCAATAAAAGCAGAGAATATCTTGATTGCTGATGGTGAAGGAAATAAAGGAGAAGATAGTACATGAGTACATACGAAACAGAAAATGAAAAACCAAAAAGTTGGCATTGTAGGCTCAGATCTTCCAGAAGGTAATGGGAGGTATTTTCAGGTGCAAAACTACTCAAGGCCCTCCAAAAGTTCATATCTCATTTACCTTGTACATTAAAGTAACCTAATTGCATCAAAGAATCTATTTTTTCATCCCAAATAACTTGCTTTCTTCTCTTACTTAGCATCTATAGATGAACTGGCTTGAGGATTGTTCTTTCTTTTAGCAAGTGATTTCTTCCTCCACTGCCCTGTAGAACATTATTTCATTTTCTGAGTTCAATTATACAGGCTCTGGATCACTGGACTGCTTTCGAAGCTGGTTCCTTTGTCTAAAACTGAGTGAGGCAGATGGGGAAGGTATAGTGCGTCTATAGTACACCATCACCCTGCTACTCAAAAATGTGGCCCAATTGCATTAGCATTTCCTGGGTAGTGACAGGATTTAGACTTTCAGGTCATACCTCAAACCTACAGTATGTGTATCCTGGAGCTACAGAGTATCGGGGCTGAGGGGATGACACAAATGAAACTTAGTGTCATTGGTTGAGACAAGTTTGGGATGGAGCCATTGGCTAGGTCTGCTCCTTCTGTGGTCTGTTGAACCAGACTGAGCTGGGTGGGTGCAATATGAACCCCACTGGATGCCAGCAGACTGCATTCCTGGAGATCCTGAAGGAAGAGTGATCAAAAAGTAGAGAAGCAGAAACCAGCAGAACCAGCAATACAGGCCCTAAGGCCCTTCAGCCTGTTTCCTTCCAATGTCCACTGCAGATATAATTTAGCATCCTGCCTGTAGCAACGGGAAGCTCCTGAGGGATCCAGCTCACTATTGCTCAGTGAATGCTAGAGTGTGTTTTAGTAAGGAAGAGGTAATTGAATGATAATTAGCACAGACACTATGCAAATACAGGGCTTTACTTAATAATATCAAGTAGGCCTTAAGAGAACAAGAGCAATAAAAAATGTGGAATTCTTAATACATTACTAAATCTGTAAGAACATAAATTGCCTCAGGTTTACTCTAATTCCTGCACTGGTTTTTCTAGCACGTTCACTTAGATTCTTAAGCGGGAGGAGATGGAAATTATAAAGAGAATTTGTTAACAAAACTGGGAACTAAGAAAATCTTGCTGATGGCATCCAGGAGTCCATGCCCTGGTGACATGATCCATGGAGCATGTGGCGGGACCAGCCACCCCCAGCTCCCTAAGCTCGTCCTCAGGGGACACCTCCCTTGGGGTTTCCCTTCAGGCTTCTAAGCCCTTTCTTCTATAACTCAGCTCATCTACTCAATCCCAAACCTTGTCATCCTTGCCTATGGTTTTAATTACCTCCAAGTATATTTCTCTGGCCAAGTTGCTATTCTGAACTCTGTAATAGGTTCCTCAGTGCTGACTTTGAAGGTCTGTAGGGCACCCAAACTAAACACAACCAATCAAGTTCATTTATATCATCACCTCCAGCCCTGTCCCAGGTCTGCTATTCTCTCTCTCTCTCTCTCTCTTTCTCTCCTTCCCTCCATGCCTCCCTCCATTCCTGTCTCTCTCCTTTTGTCTCTTCCTCTCTCTGTGTCTTTGTCTGTCTGTCTATCTGTCTCTCTGTAGTGTTTCTCTCTTCTCCCTTACCTTCCACATTTCTTCTATTTTGACATCCCTGTATTGTATCCTCTAAATACCTCTTAAAACTATTCATTTCTTTCCAAGTCTGTCAGTACCAAGCAAACTGAAGATAAGTTGCATAGGACCTGCACCCTGCCTGCCAACTCACCTATCATCCACCACTTCTTCCGCTTTCCTCATGAATCCTATTATACCATCCTTCCCAACTTCTCTCCACTGCTCAAAAATATTTTATGGTTTTCCACTGCTGTTAAGATGAAGATAAAACTTCTTGGCATGGTTTTCAAGTCCCTGCATCCTCAAGCTTTTCTCTGCCTTACCTTTTCTGCAATGGCTTTGCCAACTTCTTCGCAGGACTGAATGGACTCAGGTTATAGGACCTTTGCACCCACTCTTTCTTTTCTCTTCTTTGCATTTCATCTCATACATCCTCACTCAATCTAGCTCAAATTCCCCTAGTTCCCTAACACTTTTGGAAATGCTTCTCATTGGTAATATTACAGAATTGTTCTACTGGTAGATTCAATTAGTTTACTGATATTTGACAATTCCTAGTTTATATTATTTCTTTGCACAAGATACACATTAATATTTTGTGACCATTTTATTCTCAGTGCGTACCTCAGTGTCTTTCATTTAGCCAAATAATAAGCCTAAATATTGGACTTCACACCCTAGCATTTATTGCTGAGAATTTTTCCCCTTTTCAATGTACTTTTGTGCACCTATGTGTTTGCCTCTACATGTTTAACAATCTGTGCATCACAGAACAAAGCAGAACAGATTCCAGCTTTGTTCATTCCCATGGTGAAGGACAGAAACAACCTAAAAACACATATATGAAAAGATACACAGATTGCAATAAGTTGAAGCAATTCAGATTGGTGAGGTGTCGGAACTGATAATTAATTAGAAAATGGGGAAGAGTTGGGTTTGGCAAGCAGGCTTCTCCTTGGAAGTGCTTTGGAACTAGACTTTTATGGTAGATCTCAGTGAGCTACCTAAAAATAAGAGTGGAGTTTTTCAGTCAGAAGTCACAGCAAGTAAAGGGCTCTGTGTGGAATAAAATGAAACAAAAATTGCCAAATCACTGTTCCTGAGGTTCTCAAGAGCATGGCTTTAATCCAAAGGCATACATCTTTAAACAACTGAATGTGGCATAGTGGGTGTATTGGAATGTCTTATTGTTCAAAAGGTGCTGAAGTGGCACTTTGGGGTAATTTCTTGCGCAGAACTCTTTTTTTTTTTTCCTCATTTGTTATTTAGTATTCATCTTAATGAGAAAAACTGGCAATGAAACAGTTTCAAAACAGTTTAGTTGGACAGTTGCAATAACGAATACATTGCATATTGTTATCTTTATCATAGTTATTCAGAGGACAAGATGCAGACATGATATCTTGTCTAAAGAATCTTAGTACAGAGCTTTATTCACATTGATCTACTAGAAGGTAGGTGTATATCTATCCTAACTATTTTGTATATGCCTATATATACTTAGACATTTGAAGTCTAGAATATCCATCATTGTTGGAATATAGCAGTTCCATGTTATGTCTAAGGTGCTTGATAGTGTGCCTAACTTGTATCACATAGCACAATATGCCTTTTTACTACCCCTGCATCTACTTCCTCTCATGACTCAAGGAAACATCTCTCATGTAGGTTACATCCTGACTGCTGTCCCAGGCATACCACAAGCAGAAATCCTACCTGTTTCCCACTGATTGCCTAACAAACACACAAAATGTACAAATGTAAAATGTACAAATCAAATATCATTAGATTCTTCTAGACATTGTTCTCTCAAAAATATGCCAGCCTCACCCCATCCATCCTGTCCCAGAGCACACACATCTCTATGGACGAGCAAAGGGTGGTTTTGATCCACTGGAATGACAGAGACCATCTCATGTTACAGAAGCAGGAACTAAGTTGCACGGAGAAAAGTGGCACAGTTGGGTTTTCTCTTCCTCCATCACACCTAGTGTTCTCGGTACTGTAGCAATCAGTTTGCACATTCAAAGTTAGCAAACAAAACCCATAAACATCCTATGTTAAAAAATAATTTCCACTACTTTCCTTTTGCCTGAACTTGAGTCTCCATAGGTGAAATTTTCTTTCACTGTTCCATATCTGTGCTTTGAGGAGAGACAAACTAGAAAGCCCACCTTCTGTTCAGTGCTGCTCCAGACGAGTAAGTTTAATTTATTGCCATAAACATTCTGAAGTTTCTTGCTGCAGCAGGATGTTGTCAGTAATATTTAATCTGTCATAGCTCATTGTGTATTATCATTCAGATACAAAATAATTTATAGCTCAAACTCCCTATTGCGTTTACATGAGTAAACCACTTGATATTTATAAGATGATATGATCGTTGCCTAATTTTTTGCTTTGCTTAGCTTTTGACATCAGTGAACTTCTAACTTATGTTTGTTTTAGATTAACTTTGTAACTGAAATGCAAGGGATGGAAACTTGAGCTCACGGATGTGTACATCTTTATGTGTGTAGGCGCTGCATGGGAAAGCTTTGGTGAGATCTTAAAGCACAGCAAGTCATCAACACTGAGCTTGCATCTTGATTTTGAACAACTAGGAGTCATTTATGGCAGAATGCATTGAATGTGATGATTAATAAAATTAGATGTTATTACTGGGGAGTATAATAATAATATCAGTGATGCTGTACATCAATAGATTATTTCTAAAGAAAACATCCAAAGCTTATTACCCCCAAAAAATAATGACTAATGACAGCATCATGAAAAGTGTGTATCTTTCAATGTGATTTATTTGAAGAATACAATGCTCAATTGCATTTTTACATTTTGTGTACATGTTACACAATCAGCTTTGTTAACCTGAGCATGACATTGATAGGCAGATGCATATTTGGTTTGTACATTTATACGTTCCTTTAAAGACCTAACGACAACAGAACTAACCCTAGGCATGCACCATATGCTGCCAAAGCCCTTAATGCAAGACAGTAAACTATGGTTTGATGGTTTGAAGCTTGCTTGAATCAGGAAACTACTGGAAAGGAACAAAGGTCCTAATGATATATAATTTTAACAAGGTGAGTTTTGTATGAAGTTTCAAGCTTATATTTCGTGTATTGAAAATATAGAGAGACTAGATGTGGTGGCACCTGCCTATAATCACAGCTCTTGGGAAGCTATAAATAGGCAGATTAATATGAGTCCAATATAGTAGTAAGACCTTAAATACCCTGTAGACCCTTCCCTAAAAATACAAAGAAAAAAACTATATATATATATTGAGTTTGCATTGAGCCCCCTATATGGATTAGGCATATTCAAAGAGCCTAAAACGATTGTGCTTATCTTATCTTTTTTCATGCTGTATGGATCCTACCTCCCAGATAGGAAAAGGCAAACCTCAGCTCAGCTGTTGTAATTTAGTGATAGTTCAGTTCATAATTTCTGTGCCTTTTCAATTAAGGAAATCTGGTTTCCAATTATGTGCTTTATCTTGCACATTTAAACGATGTAGAAAATAACCTTGAATAGCCTAGTAGTGCATTCCTGGAATGGATTTTCCATAGTGCAGGTTGGGCTACATGCTTGTCTTGGTTACTTTTCTCTCATTGCTAGAACAAAACACCTGATGCCTCCAAATTAAGGAAGGAACTTTATTTAGCTCACAATTTGTGGAGTTTTGGGCCCAAATCAGTAGGACAAAGATAGAGTGGCACATGACAGAGGGCAGCAACTCCTGGAGAAGGAAAACAGCAAAAGTAGCAAGAGCAAAAAGGAAGGAACATCAGAGAGAAAGCCTCTCTCTCTCCCTTCTGTTGCATTCAGTCATCTGTCCCAGGATGTGTGTAGCACTGTCACATGTATAATCCCAGCATTGGATCACATGTTAATCACAAAGTATAGAAGCCACCCCAATGACTGCAGGCTTTAGGAGGACACCTAGACAGACACAAGCCATAACAATGCCAGTACATCATCATTGCTAATGCTCCATGCCAAATTGTCACATATTGACTTAAACCAACAATGTTCATTGTCTCACAGTGTCTGTGCGTCAGGTATTCAGGTGTGGACAGTACAGTACAAGGTATCTCCCAAGTCTGCTTCCAAGTCTGGGCTATAGGCATTTAAAAGCTTTCCTGGATCTCTGAGACACTAAATAAAGTTCCTTCCTTAAAGGACACTCTTCCTTGCTGACCAGTGGCCAGATGTCACCCTTAGTGCCTTTGTTCTGGAACCCAGCCCAAAATATGGCACATGGCTTCATGAGACTAAGTCACAGGACAAGAGAGTAAATGCTCGAAAGCTTGAAGTCACAGACATTTGTAAAAGCTTGAAGCACAACATTCTTGCTGTAGTTTGTTAGGAGTGGATCATTACCTCCATCCAGCCTACTCACAGGTCAAAGACTGTCCATGGAACACCTGAAGGTGGGGATCCACAGAAACATTTGAGAAACTACCCCAGGTAGTAATGGTATTAGGGTTTGATAATTCAAACAGGGTACAAACTTTTAGAGTTAGATTTGATTTTTTACCAGACCTTTCAAAGTTTTCACCATGCTAAGTACATTATGGTTTGCCAAGTGTAAAGCAAATTTCGGCTGTAGAGCCTCTCAGTCCTACTTTTTCAGTAATTCCTTTTTTGCCTTTAAAAATGGTAGCATATTCTCCAGCTCTGCAAAAAGAAAATGTAGTGTATTAAAACTATCTTTTCTCAAAATGCTGGGAGCACTGCTATCAGTGTCTCTCCTCAACACATGAAATCACTGAGACCCAGAGAGATGCTGTGTCAGCAGTACAAAGCCTGGGGTCACTGCAGGCTTCCTGGATCTCTGAGACACTTTTATTTTTATTAAATTACCACTAGGCTTACTTATGCTATCACTGTATAATTTCTCTTGAGATGTCTACTACATTAGCTGCAGGAAAGACAAGGCTAACAAATGAAAGATAGTGTCTGAGTTAAGGCTGACCTCACTGATGGGAAGTGATGTTGGCCAACCACTGAGGGTATCACCCCTGCTGGTGGTCTCCCCTTGTCTTTGTGCATGGCAATAGCCAGACCAGGGTCAAACTTGCCACTTCGTCCTCAGGCCTCCTTGCTCCCTCCTGTACTGCAAAGGACCTACTACTTCTTTGACTCTAGAAAGACATCAAAATCTTCACACTTTACTCTTAGAAGGTCATGAATCTTTTCTTGAAATTGTCTCAATATTTTACTTTCTACCCATGTTTATGCATACACAAGAATTACTTATGCAGTCCACTGTGGCAGCTCATACAGCAAGGCACTGTAGTGCTATTTAAATCTTTATGTGGTCTCTAATAGTCCATGTACTTGTCTCTCTCCGATGGACTTCATGGCCTAAATTCCTGGAGTGGAGTGTGCATAGCTGCATGTCTGTCTGCTGATAGCAGCGGTTAGTGCACTACGCACCTCGCTAAATGGGTTGTTGGTGTTTTATAATTTGAGTAGGATGTCGTGTGAGTGGGACATGAGGTGAGTGATTGATTGTTGATATTTATGTAAATGTCGGAGCACATTAAAAGTGTTCTTTTGCATATTAGCCTAAGAAATATCCATGTTTCTCATGTCTTGAAAATCATTTTGCATATCTCCAGAAGCAGGGGATGGAGGAGAAAGGTTGATGATTTGCCCTTCTTGGATGGAGGTATGCTCCTTTGTCTTACTCAGGAAGTTGAACTATCTACTTTTTCTATACATATATACGTATGATTTGACATGCATGCATAATTCATACATCCATGCCCCTTTCTTATTCATGTCTCTTGTGATCTCAACTGAGAGTTTTCTAGCAAAACACAAGTCACCTGAGAAAGAGATCCCATAAAGAAAGTCATCAAACATCCACAAAGTCACGGTTCTTGCCCAATGATTGCTTCAGTACTAACCCATGGTTGACCACTCTAGAACTTAGACTGGAAGAGACATTAAAAGCTATGGTGAATTATGATGCTTGCTGCAGCTGCTTTTAAAAAAATCTCTCATTCATTAATGACTTTGGAAGGTGAGCAGATGTTTCCATTTGTTCATTTTGGTTAGTGGTCCATTCAGCAATCTGTATTGTCATCCACATATTTTTATGTAATATATATCGCATATGGTCCAATGCATTAGGAGTGAAGAGAAATGTAAAAACATCAGAGCACTGGAAGCGAACAGTGTGCCTGAAGCTCATGGTGACTTCAGCACTATCAGAATGTTGATAGTATTACATCTGCTGTGTCTCAAAAGTGCTAGGAGATGGTGCTAATTTATAATTCAGCAGGAAGAAGGAGGTGAGGAAAGATGCAGTGATGAAAAACAGTTCACAGTAGGGGCTAGTCTACTACATAGTAATTTGTTAAGTTTCATTCACACCATGTAACAGAGTGCAGACACAAGTTTCTGGTTTGGTTCATAAATCAACTATATATGTTGTTCCTCTATGCCTCACACGGAAACAGGGGACTACTCTGGATAGACCTTGCCTTTTATTCTTTTGTCTTGAAATCCTTTTTGTGTTTCTGAGGCCCATGTAGCACAAGAGGAGAGCAGTGCTGGAATAAAGTGAGGCCATCACTGCACTTTGCAAAGCACAGTGCAATACAGCAGAAGGCAGGAAGGCAGGGAAAAACAGGAAGCAATGGCATCCTTAGAGGAGAGCCAAGAATGATAGGCAGACAGTAAGCAACCAGAGAGAGAATGATGTTACAGTTATCAAAGATGCTTCTCAATTTCTAAAATCTTGATGGCTTTCATTCCTGAGAAATTTAAGCAAATAAAAAGGCATTTCCCCCTCTTTCATTGTCTTTTGCCCCTCCCTCACTATCAATATTTATTTTTTAATTCCTAAGTTTTTATTGCCCATATATAGCATATGATTAATACCACTAGTTTGGGCAAAGTATGCTTCTGAGATGACAAAATGATGAAATTTCTAAATGTACCCTTCAGAATAGAAACTTGGTACCAGTCTACAGAATACACTCATTGCAGAAATCCCTCATCACACACACACACACACACACACACACACACACACACACACACCCCAGAATCTGTGGATACTCAGTTCCTTTGTGTTATATAGTTTAATAGTTGCATGCAACCTATACATAGCAACTGACATGATTTACATTATCTCTGAGTTATTTATAATACCTAATACAATGTGAATGTCAGTTGTTATATCATTTCAATCAATAAATAATGACATAAATATTCTGAACATGTTCCATACTGATAGAGACAATTGAGAAAACCAACATGTTAGATTCACAGTGACTGTATCTCCAGATTCTCTGAGGATCCAGGGTGCTGATGTCCTTGCAGAATCTTGGGGTGAAGCTGCACTCTCAACCCATTCTTTTGTCTTTGCTGGCTGCTGTTTGAACAGAAGTTTATTTCTTATTTCAAGGCCAGTGAGATTGTTCTTCTTTCTTTCTTTCTTTCTTTCTTTCTTTCTTTCTTTCTTTCTTTCTTTCTTTCTTTCTTTCTTCCTTCCTTCCTTCCTTCCTTCCTTCCTTCCTTTCTTTCTTTCTTTCTTTCTTTCTTTCTTTCTTTCTTTCTTTCTTTCTTTCTTTCCAGTACCAGGGATTGAACTCAGAACCTTGTGCTAGCCAGGCAAGCACTTATTCTACTGAGATATTTCCCCATCCCCTAGGTCCTTGCTTGAGACTGAACTTTGACAATGAGAAAATGTTGATGTGAAGATCCTTGCCACGAAAAATACCATGTTACAGTTTGGCAGTTTAAAAATAGGAGGGAGCTGGAGTAACTCAGAGGCACTCCATTAGTTTTCTGTTGTGCTAAACAATCACCATAGTCTTAGCAGCTTAACACAACACAATTTATTATCTTACAGTTCTGGACATTTGAAGTCAGATGTAGTAGCACTGAGCTAAAGCAACATGTTTGGCAGGGCTTCTGGAGTCCTTGCCTTTTCCAGGCAGAGAGACCAGCACACACTTTGACCCTTCCCTCTTCAAAGCCAGCAGCAATGATGTAAGTTCTTCTATGCCCCATCTTGTATTCTTTGCTGATGGAAAAGATACTCCCCT
This sequence comes from Ctenomys sociabilis, assembly GCA_004027165.1. Taxonomy (NCBI): domain Eukaryota; kingdom Metazoa; phylum Chordata; class Mammalia; order Rodentia; family Ctenomyidae; genus Ctenomys; species Ctenomys sociabilis. The sequence continues at coordinate 6,763 of PVKA01001111.1, read as the reverse complement.
TTGTAAGAATTGTGGGTTAGCTGAGGTCAACCTGGGTGAAGCACAAAACATCCAGTTTCTAGATCCTTAACTTAATAGCATCTGCCAAGTCCTTTAGCACATAGAGTGACATAGATGTAGTTCCTAGGAAGCAGGCTTTTGACCTCTTTAGAGGGCATGCCTACTACAAGTTCTACCTACAACTCCTCTTCTGACCTAATGTGTTGATGGTCATTTGTTATTAAGCAGTCTTAATTCATAGCACTCTCCAACCAAGTTGGAGATTTCTGCCAAGGTCACGTGCTAATTCTCTTCTGTGTTCAGTTGGAGTCAGTTGCCCTGTGCTATACTAACAAATACTAACTGACCAAGCAACAAATCTGAGTAACAACTTTGTTTTCTCCTGATGCTTTTAAAGTTGTGAACTCTATGTTTTCAGATCCCCACCCCAAAGACTCTCAGATCTTGCCAATCATCTTCAGGACCGAGTCTTAAGAGAACTTCAACAGCCGATTGCCTAAGCTGTTTCTTTCATGAAAGACTGACCCAGAGCTCAGGGAAGGAAAATAAATTAGTAAAAGTTGTGCAGGCCCTAGATCTACAGATATCTAGGCTCAGACCCGTGCTAAGTGCTTTCTTGAGCCACCACAAAATACTAGACTGAAAAGGAGTAAACATGGAGGGAGACGGGAGAGAGCTGATTTCCAAGACTTAAAATGCAAGTTGTTCCAACTCACTTCAAATATGCTATGGCTGTGCTGGAATATTGATCACCAGGCTCGTATCTTTACAGTAGCTCAAAACTTCTCTGATGCTGCAGACATTCTCTTTCAGTCGTGCAACACTATTCAAAATGTTAAAACAGATAGCTAGCATTTTCCTAGACTGCACTGTCTAGAGATAAGAACTACCCTGATTTCCTCTTGCAAGGAAATTTACACATTGCAAATATATTTAAAGGGAAGATAAAGGTATAAAAGAGAAAGGCAGGAGATGTACAACTAGTCCAAGAAAAAGCAAACTTTATTCAAAGGTCTTATCACCATACCACCAAATTTCAACACAAATTAGATCCTCTTTGCCTCACTGTCTTAAATGTCTGGATTTAGTAGCTGCCTTTCCCCCATGAGCATTTATACAGGATTTCTTCTGTGCCAAAACTAGTGATGAGAACAGATGAGATAGGTTCCCTGTGAGTCCTACAAAGTGACTGAGTTAAATTTGGTAAAGGAAGTAAGTCTCAGGGCTTCCAATTCATCTGCCCTTCTTCTACGCTTCTTTATGTGTTCCTGCATCCCTCATTGGTTTCAGTTAGAACAGCTCATAACAGCACACTCACAGCCTTAAGCACATTCGCAGCTTTAAGCACGTTCTCTTGATTCTACCCACAGTGGAGATGGATGTCAAAGTTTTAAAATACTAGGTGCTATTTGAAAATCCTGACAATATGAAGAGTCATGAAAATATTTTTGAGAAGTAAAACTGCTTTACTAGTATTTCTCAATGGGCAGGAGAATTATTACCTGTGTATTTCAGCACTCCAATCCACAACATGGAGATTGAACAGAAAATTGCATTAGCATACACCAGTTAAAATTTTTAACTACTTACTTTATACAGATCAAGCCAGGCTGGAGTGTGATTCATTATAAGCAAGCATGAATGTCCTTTATTTCTGTGTTCGTAGATGTATAGTCAGTGCATGAGGAAAACCTGATTTATTCACTACTCAAGACTCCTGGGCCAAGGATACAATCGTAGTCAAGCACTGCCTGGCATGTAGGAGGCCCTTGGTTAAGACCAGAAAAAACAAAACACAAAAAAATCCTTTAAACATAAAAGTGAAAAGCATTACAGTTCAGTAAACAGCCTGCTACAATTCATTTATACATTGACAACATGGATTTAGGAATTTTTCTTCTTCCCCTTCCCCTTCCCCTTCCCCTTCCCCCTCCCCTTCCCCTTCTCCTTCTCCTTCTCCTTCTCCTTCTCCTTCTTCTTCTTCTTCTTCTTCCTCTTCTTCTTCCCCTTCTTCTTCTTGGTACAGGGTTTCATTGTGCCGCTTGAACTTACAGTGATCCTCCTGTCTCAGCCTCCCCTGGGATTTGATGACAGGCATATACCACCACACCTCGCTTATGTGGCAGGCTATGTGTGTGGCCAGCACAGCATGTGATACTGGACATTGAACCTGGTTCTTGTGCTTGCCAGTTAGGTGCTTAGACCACCGAGCTCTATCCCCAGCCCAAGGTTAGGAATGTTTGTGGAGTCAGGGAATTTAGCAAGTTACTTTTGAATACTTTGGAGATAATCTGGAAAAACCATCTCCTTTCCACACAGATGAAGATTTTTTTTTCATTTTGAAAAATTCTTTCATAATTCTTATATAAATAAGAATTAGAATGTTCATATGTTTGCCAAAAGTCATCTGACTACGTTCTAGAGACACTGAAATTAGGAACTAATTTCTAATTAGTTCCTTCCTTCTAATTCAGTTGGATCCATTCTCCCATAGCCTTACCATAGCTAAGAATACACACTCTTTTGTCTGCAAAGGGGGAGATCCTTCCCCTAATGATTATCACGATTTAAGTCTTTCCTCTTTTCCTTCTTTTTGTGATTTCTTATTTTCCTTTCAGTTTTATACTTCCAGAAATTTTATATGCATTTCAAATCTAAACATACATATTATGACACAAATGGTAAGATGCTACACACTTTGTTCTGCAATTTAATGGTTTTAAACTTAATTATATATATATTTGTTTTAATGAGAAAATTAAAATAGCCATGAAACAGAACAAGAAAACATTAGTAGGACAGTTATGGTAAATAATACATGGCATATTGTTGTCTTTGTAGTAGTTATTCAGAGTTCAAGATGTAAACATATCTTGTCTAAACAATGTTAGTACAAACCTTTCTTCTCATTGAACTAAGAGAAAGTAGCTGTCTACCTATCCTAACTATTTTGTATATACATATTTTTTTTCACTCAACCCACAAAAGGCTTGAGGAGTAGTTCTGTGGTAGAATAAGTTGTGTAGCATGTTCAAGGTCATGAGTTCAATCGTAGATACCAAAACAAACAAACAAAAAACCAGAACAAAAACAACCTAGCTGATGCATAGACCTTTTATAGAACAAAGCTTTTATTTGTTATTTTTTGCAAATAGTCTTTTAAGGGGTGGGGGAGATGGCTTCGTGGAATAAGTGCTTCCCTGACAAGCGCAAGGGTCTGAGTTCAATCCCCGGTTCCACCAAAAACAAACAAACAAACAAAAAACCCAAACCAAATAGTCTTTTAGTACCCTTGAAAAATCACCCATGAATCAGTCTTTCCTAGGATGGTAAGAAAGATAAAGCTACAGTTATGTGTTGTGTATATTTGGTGATGGGTGTGTCAGGGATTTTAAATGTGTAAAGCATACACAGAATTGTAAGTCACTGATGAGGAAGAACTTTGGGAGGAAGAACTACATGGTGCATAGTTCTCATTCACTAAACTTCCAAATTGAGCGTTGGTTTCTGTCTTTCTCCAGGAGTCTTTCCTCATGAAGTGCTGGAACTTGAACTCAGAAGCCTGAGCCAGCTCAGCCAGGGCTCTATCCCTGTCCTACACTTCCAACCTTCAGCATTGCTTTCTGTAAATGCTTTCATATTCAAAATGACAGACTTTAAAAAAAAATAGACCTTGACATTCATCATGTAAGCCTTAGTGGTTGAACTAGTTATAGCTCATTGGTAACTTAAGCAGTGTTTTCATTCCTATCAACCAAATGCAAATATCAGTTCGCAATTGTTTCTTTTTCTTTGGTCCCTCCCATTCTCATGTGTCCCGAGTCTGGTGTGAGTCACAGAAACAGAGCTTTTCTCTGCAGGTTGAAATTGTAGAAGGAAGCAGGCTGGGAGTCTGTATCCTTTGGTTCTGGTTTTGAGAAGTACCTGACAATGAAATACATCTTCTACTAAGCACATGTATAAATCCAGCAAGTAAGTATTCTAATTGATCTTTGAGGTCAGAATCATTTTCATCTCACACTGTCAGATGCAAGAATTAAGCCTTAAAGTTGATACACTGCCTGTCCCAGAACTAATAAATAAAAGGGATGCGTGTCATAGATTTTCTGATTGCCAGGCTCACTTCTATCCACCCAGCAGCTCAGCCTTCTTACTCCGTGTTTTTGGAAAAATCACTTGCCCTTTCTGGGCCCTGAGTTTCCTCATTAATCAAATGGTGGGCTTTCTTTCTTATTCTTTGTTAGATTTCTTTTAGCTGCACGGATTGGGGAAGGTCATTTTCCTTTTCCTCCCTCTGCCCTCTGGTTTTTATTTTTCCCATAGCCAGCTGTTAATCATTAAAAATGAAGATAGCACTCAAAAGTAATGTCTGGCTGTGAGGACAGGATCTGAATGTTTTTTTTTTTTCTGACCTCTAAATCAGTCTGCACATCTTGCCTTCAGAATGGAATCAAAGGGGGCTGGGGGGAAACACTAGGGACTGTAATTATATTTTTAAACAATGGATTTCCATTAAAATTGTATTTTTCTACACCTCTGGAAAATTACATTATAGATGAGATAAAGGCAGCCTTGCATTTAAATTAAGGTTTATCTTCTGGCTCGTAATCTCATTTGCTGTTTAGCAATTTTAATTCAAGTCAAGGCAGTGTAATTAGTGCCCTCAGCCAATTGCCATTCCTCATTGTTTTGTAGCTGTATTTACTGCTGTTAAGACAGGCCTACTCGTGTGGAAAGCAGAAGTCAACATCTTGAATTATTAAAGGTGGCATCACCAAAAGACATCCCCTGTGCATGCTGATCCCTCTGAGGCGGAGGCTGTGCAGCCTCCTTCCCAGGGAACAAGGCTATGGATGGCCAGAGGGGGTGACAGTCCTTTTACTGGGTGAGGAGTTCACTTGAGATTGTATTCTTATGCCAAATACACTAAGCTTGGCAGTGTTGTAAGGTATTTTTGTTTTGAGATAAATTTAACATAATTTAATTTCAAAATCATGTTCTGTGCAATGTGACACAGTTTTTTTTCCACAGTAAGGTGTGCAGGTGTGTGTGTCTGGATTGGGGGAGGTGGTGAGTAGGTGTGTGCCCTAATGTCTGTGTACATTTACATCAGAGCTTAAAACCATCTGGAAGATGTGCAGAAGGCACATCTTCATATATTGAAGTTCTATCTATACTCCCAAGATGACAGGTTTTTAAAATTTACTTTGTTTTGTTTTGTTTTTATTACTTTATTTTTATTTTTTTTAATTTTACTTTTTTATTTTATTGAACTACACATGTCAATCAGACAGTTTCAAGACACCTTAACAATACAGATTCGATAAATTAATGCATTGCAAACTGTTTTCATAATGTTTTGGTATTCTACAAGGTGCATATATGATATTATATTTACAGATATTATTTTAGCAGATATCTCTTATCAGTGAATTAAGAGTGTAGCTGCTTACTTACCTTATTTTTTATACCTGAATTATATCAAAAATTCAATAATTATTTTCCTTGTGGATGACAATAGTACTAAAAGCCGACATAATATCCTGTCCAACCACCATTAGTGCTGATGTTGCCTCTCATAGAATTATATAGAAGCACAGTGTTATCTATCCCAACTGTACTGTCTATACACACACATCATGATTTTTTCTTTCTACACCCCTTCCTTTGTCTACACCTGTCAAAGGTGGGCACTCCATTGACATTCAACTAACTTAGGTGCTTGAACTCGACACTACAATCCAACACAGTCCAACATCCTACAACAATAGTGAGTTATTCAAAGAAATTGTTGACCATAGCCATTTACAGCTCAGCTTAATATTATGGCCCCACGATGTATATTTCATTTTTATACTTTTCTGCTGGATGGTTAAGACCTAGGTAGATCAAGACTTATATACCAACACATGAACTTTATATTTCCTATGTGGTCAGTGAAGTCCTCTCAGGGTTTAACTTGTAGTCCTGTACATTATTCTGTAGTTCCTTTGTCTGTGTCATCCATGTGGATGAGTCATGACCAATGCTTGATCAGTTTGCTCTCTGTGAGAGCTTGAGAGAAAGTTTTCTCTTCATGTGACTCTCCCCAGGCACACTATAGAACTTCAATCTCTTTTCTCTATGGCTCCGTAATCTCCTTGTTCAGAAAATTTGGAGCTCACCTGAATTTCATGATGTTTCAGTACAGGTTCTCCTATGTCCGGAGTCTTCGCTGACCTTGAAAGGCTAGGGTCAAAATGTTGGCTGGCCTTGTGGCTCTTCTATTTCTCCAACTATGACTTGTGATCTTAGGTTGTTAACCATCTAGAAGAAAAGCTGATTAGTATCCTGCAGCATATACCCTTCACTTTGCCTTATCTGACTCAATTGATTTTATTTGTTGTATGTTTCCTTTTGTATTTCTGCTTTTCGCTTGTTATACTAGCGAGACTATATGATATTTACACATGTGTGTCGGGTTTATTTCACTTATGAGTATATGTTCAAGTGGCATCCACTTCAGTATAAATGCTTCGAACTTATCATTCTTAATAGCTGAGTAATACTACATTATATAGAAATACCACATCTTTTTCAACCATTCCTCATGGGGGGGATGGACATCTTGGTTGTTTCCAAGATTTTGCTATCACACATTGTGCTGCTCTGGTTTCTCTTCAGATTGTATAAATCTTTCCCCTTTTTAAATTTATTTTGAAGGAGAAGTTTATATTAGTATATAGTTAAAATGTACTTAATTATTTCATAATAATTTTATTAT